>WEKY01020313.1:32673-88413 GCA_013390045.1 Picathartes gymnocephalus | reverse complement strand
TCCTCTCTCCTCTCTCCTCTCTCCTCTCTCCTCTCTCCTCTCACAAACCCGTTGGGCCCATCTTGGCCGTGCCCATGCCAGGGTGAGGAGCAGGGGGCTGTGCCCAGCCAGGTGCCAAGCACCCTTCTCTGGACAGGCCGGCTCTTGCTTCCCTCCTGCCCAAAGCCTCCTTGCCCCATCGCTGCAGAGCTCTGCTCCAGGTGGATGAGAGAGGGAGATCACCATGTTCACGGTGGCATCTTGGCATGTCCCGGGGGGCTGCAAGCCCAGGAGCCTGGCTGCATTCTGAACTGGATCAGGCTGCAGCCTGTGACCTCGGAGCAGAGAGCTCTGGACATTGGAGGCAGATGTTGAGGATGCAGGCACAGGAATGGCAGGGATGGGGCATGCCAGTGGAGCAGCCGTGGCCCCGCTAGCACAAAGAGATGTGTGGTGTGTTTTGGCCAAGGTAGGAGCAAGTGGTATGAAAGGACCAGCCAGGCTTTGGAGGAGCTGTTCTCTGCACAGCCGGGTCAGGGTGATCTCCACCCCCTTGCATGATCCAGGAGCAGGGGGAGCCAGGCAGGGGCTCTCAGTGAGCACTTGTGGGGCAGAATTGACCTCGTGTGGCTGTGGGTTCATGTGAGCGCCTGCTGCTGCTGCCTGCACTCCTCTGCCATCCTCCTCTCCATCCTTCTGCCCACCCCTCCTCGATCCCCAGCAGTCTTCCCCTCCTCCCCGGGTTTACTGCAGCGTCACTGCTCCCCCAGCCCCGAGCAAGGCTACCGGAGAACAGCTGTGAATCACCGAGCCTGGAGGAGCCCGTTCTCCCGAAGCCGACAGAGAAGGAAGCTCTCCCGCAGTGACGCTCCCGTTTGGAATCACCAGCATTTCTCCTATGAGTCTCTGTGCAATATTCTTCCTCAGGCTCTAGCAAGAAGGAGCCTTTGCTTCACTTCTTGGCTTCCACCAAAGAACTTGCTGCAGACTGTGATGGACACGTCTGTTCATTGCAACTCTGGTTTTGCCAAAGTAAATATTGTTGCTGACAAAGATTGTTAAACTATTTACAGACTGAGTGTATTTAATATTTGTGTTACTGGAAGGACAGCACACGGAGATGAGGCTGCTGGGAGGAGGTCCAGCCTGGCCGTGGCTCCCGTGGTGCTTCCCCAGGGATGCTGGAGCTGTTGGAGGCAGCTCTGCAGCCCGGGCGGTGTCCCCAGTCCCTGGTGTTGTTGCATGCTGTATAAAGCACGTGGCAGTAGCTTTCAAGTCACTATTTAAAGCACCACTTTTCTATTGTACAAATGTCACAGGGCACTGCTAGGATAGACAATCACCGGTTGCATTTTTTTAAAAGAATTTCTTTTTCTAAGTGAGAGATTTTTTTTTGAAGCCAGTCCGTGGAGAATATTCAGAGCACTTGAACCAGAGTAGTGTTAGCTGCTCCACTGCGGCCTTGTACAGAGCTTTCCAGGTAACTTTCTCCTCTCAGCAAATGTATTTCCTTATTTAAAGGGATGCTGTCAGCTTCAAACCTGTAAGCAAGCACATTTCCTTACCTATGTTACCAGCAACACCTTCATTATTAAAACCCTTGTCTTGCCACTCTGTCTGCTCATGGTTTGCTGTTTGATTTCACCTCTGGGACAGCCACAGCTATCCCTGGTACCAGCTCCATGCCCTGGGACAGCCACAGTCCTTCAATGCCAGAAGTATTTCATTCATGGCAGCAGTTTCTCCTGTAAGATTTCTGAACACGCCAGCCAGAACCTCCTGCTTTTTCCTCTGTTGGCTCTGGTTTTGCTTTGCTTTCCTGCAGCCCCCACTCCTTGGGTCAGGGTGACACCCTGCACCCAGTTCTTCTGCTCAGCTGAGCAGGGGTTTGCTGTTTGGACATACCACGTTTCCTGATGGAAGGGATGGGATTTATGCCAAAATAAAGGCTGTCTGGCAGATTCCCCCTAGACCAGCCCACAGACTGCCCTGCTGTTCTATTTCCAGCAGAAAGTGCTGTGTGTCTCCAGGAGAGGGAGTTTGTGCTTCATCGCGTTCTACAAGCACGTGCACATCTGTAAACATAACTGAAAAATACAATAGTCGTTTCCTTTTCTTGTTCCTCAGAGCAGTCACTCCATCTTTCCCTGGGCCCTTACCATGCTCAAAGCAATGGCCACAGGTGATTTGCATCAGGAGTCAAAGGGAAAATGGAGTTGTTTTAAAAAGCAGCACCTGTGTGTTAACAGAACCGTGGAATCGCTGAGATTGGAAAAGCCCTCCGTGCCCATCAAGTGCACCCTGATCCCAAGCTTGTCGCCAGCCCGGAGCACTGAGTGCCACCTCCAGGCATTCCTTGGACACCTCCAGGGGTGGGGACTCCAAACCTCCCTGGGCAGCACCTGCCAGTGTTTAATCACCCTTTCCATGGGGAAATTCCTGCTGATGTCCAACCTGAGCCTCCCCTGGCCCAGGACTCTGAGATCAGCTGGGTTCTGCACACCCTGACTGCTCTTGCGAAACCAAAGCAGCCATCAGAGCTGGGAGCTGCCCTTTTCCTGCGGGGTGGGCATGGCCCCCCACCTGCCCTCCTCAGGGACAAGGTGTCCTGAGCCACCAGAATGTCCCTGTGCTGCAAACAGGGCCCGAGAGGCACCCGAACACACCAGGGGCCCAGCAGCCTTCCAGAGAGAGAGAAAACACATCCAGGGCTCCCTACATCTCTCATTTGGCACAAGCACCTGGCCTGGAAGGAAGGTATTCCACAGCTCTTAGAGAGCCTTCCCGCTCGTGTCTGACCCTACACAATGAAAATAACAAGGTCACAGTCGCATCTTAGTTTTATTACAACTGACCTGCAGGCAGAAGGATAGAACTATTACATAAACACTCTGATCCATGTATAATAGCTTAAATAGAGGAGGAAGTCAAACCAGGATACCAGATAAAATATTCGGAAGCTCTTTGAAGCAGTTATGTTCCTGAGCTTCATTTTACAGACAATAAGGCAACATCCCTGCACATCAGCTTTTTGATATTTTTATACATTTTTTCTATGGTACAAGAAAAAAAAAAATAACCAGAATTCACAATGTACAGTTCTTACACTATTTTCACAGCTTCTGAACACTATACACCTTTTTTTCTTTTTTTTTTTTTTTAATAGATACATTGCAATAAATGGTGCACCCTTAATAATTTATAATGATCTATGTTGAATAGGCTAAACCTGTCCTGTACAGCCACCCAGGCAGCAGCACCTCACTCCTGTCACTGGCAGCTCAAAGTTTTTTTGCCGTTCCCAGAAAACTGGTCCTGGGCTGGAGATGGGACGGCACCAGAGTTCAGACCCAGCCATCCCAACAGGGCAGAGCAAGGCAGTCCTCTGTGTTTTGGGAGGATCCATCTCAGTGCTGGCCCTCTGAAAGGTTTTGGGGTTCCCTGTCACCGGGAGAAGTGAGTCAGACTTTCACAGCTGAAGAGAGGGGCAAAGCCCCAGGTGTGGCTGCCCTTCCTGGGTCTGGCATCTCTTCAGCCCCCCCAGCCATCCCCCCGAGAGACCTGGAGCACCTGCAGTCCCATTCCTGGGGCTGGGGGCTGGAGAGAGGAATGCCAGCTCCACAGGGATTTGCCTGAGAAGGGCTCTGGGGGTGGGGACAGAATGACAGCTTTCGACACGCACGGGTCTGACTGATCAGAGCAGTTACTGCACAAACCTCTGCCTTGTCTCTTTTGGGAAGATTTTGGCGACTGCCTTGCCTGAGGAGCAGTCCAAGAGGAACACAGTCCAGGAAGGGCAGGACCAAGGGATGCCACACCAGTGCCAGCCTGGGTGCCAGCAGGAGCACCAGGACGTGTCACCTCCAAGGCCAACAACCACCAGCTGCGTCCCAGGGCACAGTCTTGGCTCTCCTTCCCAGCTGGGATGTGCTGGTTGGTCTTCAGTGCTCTGCCTCGGGCTGGTTAGCTCACAGTGCTGTGGTGGGATGTGGGAAGCCCTTCCTTGGGGATCCTGCCAGCTCCACGGTGTTTCCATTCCCACTGCGTCCAGGCTTGCGGCCGAGCTCTGATGGGAGGTTGCTCTAACACTGATGAAATCCTACCAAGCACCTCAATCAGCTCAAAACAGAAAGCAGAGACCCAGCAGCCTCCATTTAATCCCTGCTGTGCTACTAAACACCTGAAAACTGCAGTATTTGGGAGAAAAAGAAAGTTTTCAGGAAAAATTAATCTTTGAAAAATACGTCAATTAAACAAACGGAAAAGCCTGATGTGCTGTTTCACTTAGCAATGGACCAGAAGATGACAGCTTGCCTGGCCTTGCTGGGCCAGCTGAGAGGAGTTAGATGCTCCTTCATCTCCACCCACCAACCTCAGAGAGCTTTGCTCTGGGCACAGCACCGGGAGCTGTGGAGGTCACAGAAGAGGTTCAGTCTCCAGCTGGTGGTGAATTGTCTCCAGCGAGCTCAGCAGGGTGTGCTCGGCACAGCCAGGGCCACCCCTCCATCCTGCCTGCAGTGCTGAGAAGGAAGAGCTGAGCTCTGGACTTGAGAGGGACCTGGGGCTGGGAGGGCTGGGCAAGCACCAGGGCTGGGGACAGCAGGAACAGGAGTGACACTGGCCAGGACTCTCAGCCATCAGCTGGTGGCCCATTCAAGCAGCTGCAGCCTCTGTGGATGGCACTGGTGAAGGCAAAGCAAAGCCAGTGAGTGGTGAGCACTGTGCACTATAAACCAGGTCAACAAGCAGGTTAAATTCAATCAAGTAGTTTAATAATTCTTCAGGTCAAAGGTCTTATCTTACCAGGTAACAATTTACAGGACACCTAGTTAAGAGTGAAGAGTGGCTGGCTTGGTAAAAGGAGGAAGAATACATTATGTCCCATCTCAATAGTTTAATGTTAGCCTCTTTCAACGCAACATATTTTTGGTAAAGACATATTCACTATATTTAACATGATCTCTCTTTAACAGGAAGTTCAGCTTAGCACACTGTCCCCAGAAAGTACACTGCGACTGTAAAGCAACAGAATTTCATAGCAGTAAATCTATTGCACTTTGTGAAGAATAAAATTCTCCTTTGCCTTTCCAGCTCCAGAAGGCAAAGCATCTTGTTGGTTAAGCAAGTTCTTCTCCCTCCAGGCAAAGTCTCTTAATGTTCAGACAGACAACGCCTAACTTTTGTTTGTTTGCTTTTTATTATTACTTGAAACAACAATTGGAAGAGTTTGAGAGAAAAATCTTTCCAGTAGCTGCTGAGGAGTCTCCAAGTTTTGAGTCTAGAAATGAATTTTAGGTGCTATCCAATCACGGTCAACAAATAAATGTACTTATTTCCACATTTCATGAATATGTCCACAAAAGAGCAAGATGAGGTCTCTCTGTGACCAACACTAACACTGTGTGATCAGGTATTACAGGGATGCACTTTATATGTGACAACAGTATACAGACAGGATGGAAATAACACCAATATTATTGCACATGGTGTCTGGGCGAGCATTAAAAACACTGCAATATGTGATGAAAATTCTTTACAGCTTGTTTTCTCTCAGCCCTTTTTCTAGAGTTTGATGTAGCAGCAGTATCAATCCACGTACATTGGAGAGCTGGGAGTTGCTGGCATTTGATCCAGGATTTTACAAACATAGCATGCAACATCCACTGTGCGTTCCTCATACATCAGGATGAAGGGATGTTTCTGGAATCAGATAAAAAAACAACAAAGTTATGGTCACCCTCCTGGCATGTGCTCCTCAGCTAAAAACTGAGCAGGTGAAGTTGTCTGGTGCAAGAACACGGCTTTGTGGTGGTTGTAGGACTCCAGGACACAGCCTGGTCCATGGCTTTTCCACAGTGGGAATCCATGTCTTTAACATGGGAGGTTAATGGAGGTGGGAGGTTACTGAGGCAGGACAGGACTCCAGAGTGCCAGGAGCTGACAGGCAGGAGGGAGTGAGGGTGCAGGAGCAGCAGCTCCTCTGCAGCACTGACATTTACCGAAATACTTTCAAGAGAGGTTTCATCATCAGCCTTGTCACAGTGGGGAGAGTGACAGAGAGTGCCTTGCAGAGGACAAACCCAAGCCCTGCTCTCCTGGGCCCTGACCCTCAGCTCTGCCCAGACCCAGATCAGAGCAGCTGGGACATAACATCAGGAAGGTTCTGGGCCAGGACATCAGGCAACCCCTTTCATATCAGGTGATGTGAAACCCCAGGGCTGACTGTGGGACCACAGCCTCTGAAGAGGTGCCTTCCAGGCACCCAGAGCTCCTCGAAGGTGCACAGCTACCACACGTGACTGATCCAAGCCCAAAAGCACTGCTCCCCTCTCTCCTTCAGCACCCCCACCACAGACAGGCCCTGCTGCTGCCTGACTCCAGGGCTCTGCCCCTTCAGATCTCATTTCTGCCTGAGCCCAGCCCCCTGTGAGCTCTGTGTTGGAGGCATTGAAAGATGCAGAACTCACCAGAAGCTCTTTGTACTTTGGCCTTTTGGACTCGTCCTTTGTAAGGCTAAAGAAAGCATAAAGATAATCAGGACAATGTGGAATCAGGGAAAATGTTACAGACATCAAATACAAACTTTTACAGGACATGATGCTGTCGCAGTGGGACTCAGCACCTTTGGTTTTCTGGAAAACCCATCCTTGCAGTGTGAGTGACCATAGGAATAACTTCCCTCCCTCCCACCCTCCCAGCTGTGCAGGCAGGGGCTGGGGCTGTGTCTGACACAAACTCCCTGCCATGCAAACTTCCCTCCTTACCATGCCTCTCTCTAGCACAACCTCTCAGAGATTTTCTCCTAATTCCTTTCCTGAAGAGCAGTTTCCAAGGTCTGCCCTTCAGTCCCAACCCAGACAAATTCCCCATCACCTCCAGAGCACTAAAATGTGAGAGGTCCTCACCCTTATGCTGGTGCAGGAACACGAAAAGAAGCCAGGGAGTGCAGGACACATGACCCTTGCCAGAAACCAGCCAACAAAACGAGCCAACCCCAAGTGCTTTCAGCAGCACACACTTACCACAAGTTGACGAAGTTGATGAAGCTTGGGGAAAACTCCCTTTCCTCTGAGTTACTCAGCTGTGGTGGGTCTCCTTTCACTACTTGTGTCAACTGGTCAAATACACTGTTCCACTTGGGGTAGGGGAACCGCCCCGTGGCCAGCTCGTACTGCAGGGAGACAGCAACAGCACCAGGGAGCTTTACATTGGGCAAGTTCAGTCAGGGCAAAACAATGTCTGCAACAGCCTTGAACCCCCCCAGAAGGAAGACTGAGATGAGATTCTTCATCCTATTCCCTGTATGATTCTAAGGAGAGGGAAGGTTTTCCCCAGCAGTGAGTTCTGCTGCCTGTGTGAGGAGCACAGCCAGATTTACCCTGACCAGGCCATGCTGTGTCTGCTCCTCCACTGACTATGAAACAGTGTAGGAGAGTAAAATCTTCCAGTCCCTTCCCAAGCATCCTAACAACCACTAAAGAAAATGGATAATGAGAATAACACAATCACATGATATCTCGAGTTGGAGAGACTCATAAGGATCCCTGTATTCAACTCCCTGCTCCTCCCAGGATAATGAAGATGAGTTTTTTTAAACATCAGTAGTGAAAACAGAAGCTACTGGTTCATACTTAATTGCTTCTGCTTTCTCTTCTGCTTCACAACCTGGAGAAAGTAAGAGCTTCTCACTGTATCAGTGTGTGCAGCTAGCAGTGCTGTGGTTAAGCCAGTGAGGAATCAGAATCCCAGAATGCAGGATTAACCAAAGTCTCTGTGCAGCCAAAGCACAGCAGCTGCCAGGGCTGCCAGAGGCTTATTCACACGGGCTGGGTGCTCTGCTCTGCACCACCACACTCAGCACCATCATCTCACATTCTGAACACAAAATTCATTTGCAACCCAACACCTCTTCCCTGCTCACACCTTGCTCTCTGCAAAACACAGCCGCAGGGGCTCAGGAGAACCATGTCACGTGGAAAGCACCCAGGTTGTTCCTGAGCCAGGAAGGGCCCACTCCAACCACGGCACGGGGAGGAGCTGGGCTGTGCTGCCCACCTGCAACACCTCCACCGTGCACGGAGCAGCCAGGCTGCAGAGCCCCTCACTCACCAGTGTAATCCCCAAGCTCCAGACGTCCGAGCGCACGTCATAGCCTTGCCTGGAGGCGCTGGGATCTATCCTTTCCGGCTGAAACGGCAACAAGGACCAGTCAAGCTCTGTGCCATGCAGGAAGCACAAAGAAGCATCTGCAAACCTACAAAGAACTCTGAGCCTGGCACAGCTCTGGAGGCAAACCTATAGCCAGGGCAGCCATCCAACCCCAGCAGAGAAACATCTCAAGGAATCGCTTCAAACATGGATTTTATGGAGGTATAGTATAAAACGTGATCAGAAATGGCAACTTATCACAGTCCAGTGCTTCAGGTTATTTTTTTTCTTTTTGCACAAACACCTTGCGTGTTTTGTGTGTGTAATTGTGACTATTTATTTAGTTTTGTTCAACTTTGGGATCTCTTTAACACAAAGTCTCACTTTCTGTGTTTTCACAGCCGAGTTGTTCCCAAGGGATCGTAAGAACTGGAATCAACATCTCATCCACCACCCTGGGGAGTGAAGCTTAGCAGCTTCTACCAGAACTCTTCTCCCCAACCAGCTAGTAAGAAACTATTAAACACAGCCAGAGGCAAGGCAGGGACCACGGGGAGCAGCACCCAGGGAGGATGCAGGGCTGGCCAGGAGCACCCACTGCTGGGTGAAGGCTCTGAAACCTCACCAGGAACAAACCTGGCACCAGCACAGGACATGGGTGAGGAGGGCTCAGAACAGCCCAGGCTGCTCCAGGAGCCAGCAGCTGCCTGGGAACTCGGTCCTGCCTTTCTTTCCTTCAGAGAACACGAGGTGCCAACACTTACAGGCCTTTGCTCACTGTAACAATTGCAGGGGAACTGAAAGCCAAAAGCAAAACAACCTCTCAGCACTGCAGCTCCAAGGCTGAGGCGCCACTCACTGTGACAGCTCCAACAATTTTGGTTCAAGCACACAGCACTTGCTTGGCAGCTGGACATGGCTCCTGCTCTCTCCTCAGAGCACTCACAGCCAGACTGGCTGACATCCAGTGTCATTGCTACCAACTGCTATGTGGGGACCAGGTTCCTTCAGGGGGCAAGTGCCATGGGGTTGGTGGGCCTTGCAAAATAAGACATTATCATCACGGAGGAGCATCCAGCAGCCCTTAGCAGAGCCTCCCTGGCTGAACAGAGCTACTGCTCTTGGCCTATTTTACATTAAAAAAATACTATTTTCCTTTTGAGAGGAGTGTGGCAGCCTGACTCCCTCCCAGGTATGTCCAGCTTTGACCACAGCATCCCTTCAGACATCAGCCTCTGCTGGCTTGGAGAAACAGCTGGCAGATGTGCCTGAACACTGGGGATATCTCCCCATTTCCCAGGCTTCCTGGTACGTGGAAATGCTCATGTACTTGGAAAGGAGTCACTGAGGCTGCAGAGCAGCAGGGAAGAGGCCAATCATCTCCCACATCACTTGCCAGCTGCTGGCTGCCCCACAAACCCTGTGCCATGCCAAGGCTCTGAAAAACACAAACTGAACTGCAACACTTCTGCTCACTTAAAAGTCCACCCAAGTCTGGAGCTGCTGATGGAGCTGCACAAATAACAGAGTGCACGTGGATGGACAGACAGACAGGAGAAAGGAAAACCAAAGGGCTCTGGAAGCACACACCCACATCCCAGGGGAAAGGGAGCACTGCAACTACTTACAGACATGTCAGGAACTGTCATGGCATAACTACACCAACAGCCTGAGCAGAGCTAACCACCTACCCATGGCTCACAGAAAGATCAGAGTCAGGGCAGACAGGTTTTGCCTTGGACACCACAGTCAGAGAAAAGCCATCTGAGAGCCATGGACTGGGCCAGATGGGAATTGTACCTTGAGAGAGATATTTTCCTTTTTTCTACTTGGTGGTAGATAAAAAGAGCTCAGGAAACAGTATTTTTCAGCATACAGAGCCATAAATATGTAACAAAAATTAAATACAGGCACTAAAATTAAAGTTATTTGTACAGCAGCAGGCACACAGCTGCCTGCACAAGGTACCCTTAGCTACTGTGACAGCAGAGACGTATTTTCAAAGCACCCTGAAGCACTGAAGTGTTTAAAACCCTCAGACAGCTTCCAAAATCATCACTACAGCTTTTCTCTCTGGAAGGGGGAGGGCAGCAAACAAGCAGGGCAGACTCCCAGGAGCCACAACTCAGCCCCAGCAATTTCCACACAGCTGCTCTGCTACTGCCGCTCTCCAGAATCACATTCTCCTGGAATGAAGTTCTGGCACACTTTGGAATTAAAGTGGTTTACAAAAATCACTGTAATTCTGCTCTGCAATAACTCCTGTGACATAATCTTACCAGAGCAAATGGATTTCTTGCAGCCCAAGACAAACCCACACTCTGACAGCCCTGCTCCCCTGGGCACTGGTACTTCGGAGCTGCTGGAAGGCACAGAGCTCCTCTCCACTCCAGCATCACAGAAACCCAGCATAAAACCAAGAATTTGGTCACTTTGCCACAGCAGTGCTCGATCCAGAGCTCAGTTTCATCCAGGAAAGGAGTGTTTATCCCACAGGAAAAAGGCTGATGGCAGGGGGGAGAGATCCCCCAGAGCTCATCGCACTCACCGCCATGTACGGCCGGCACCCTGCATCCCGCGTTTTGGCAATGGAGTCCACGAGCTGTCCACTAATGCCAAAGTCACAGAGTTTAATATTTCCATTTCTGTCCAGAAGAATATTGGAAGGTTTGATGTCTGCAGGGGAAAGAAATTTAAACCAGTAAGTCACGGCTGGAGGTTTGAATTTCAAGCGGAGCAGCTGCAGAGGATCGAGGTCACCCTTGGCGCTGGATCCCGATGGCACCGAGGATCCTGCAGGGAGATGGAGCCAGCCCTGGAAATGCCACGTGCCCAAAGGCAGCAGCAGATGCCCAACCACCCTGCAATCACATTTACATGAAAAAAGCACAGACTGAAAGGGGCAGCAGAACAGGCACTGGGAGCACTTGCTGGAAACCTGCACTCAGGCTGTGGCGCTACAGGTGCTATTCACGCTTTAAAGGCCACTAAATTCTTGCTAGTATTTTAACAGACAAGAAGAAAACACATGACCTTATAAAAAGACACGAAGAACTCACCTCTGTGAATGATTTTCAAGTTTTCTTTTAAGTGGTTTAGTGCTTTCACAGTCTAGGAAAGAAAAAATAGATGAAAAATAAGCAGATGTCATAGGAGTCCTGTGATTATTAAGTTTTTGGAACTCCAAGAACAGGGGGGGAAAGCATTTCATACATTGAGATATCAATGCTGTAATATGCCACATAATAAAAGCTTTTTTCTCTGAACCTTTTTTGCAAACAGAAGGTGATAAAAGAGAGGGAATGGGCTTAAGTGAACACAAATACCTTGTGACCTGGAAAGATCCCATTCTGGGAGAGGGGAGCAAGGAGTGGAGCCAGAACAATTTCTGATGTTAATTATCCTGAGCAATAACTTATTTCAAGCCCTACGCTGTATATTTTTCAGCAGGTCACAACTGTTTCAATTACCTGATTTTTCATTAGGCCAGAACTTCCAGGTTAAATCAAGAAAACATCAGCCAGGTTCTCCAGTGCTTTTGGGAGCCTTTGCACAAGGCTGCCACAAGCTTCTCTGGTCTGGGCTGGTGCCTGTGCTGCTGGTGCTCACAGTCAAGCAGACAGAGCAGGAAGCTGGTCCTGGGGTCTCTTTATGAACTAATTACTGACTCCAGGACCTCCTTTCACACCATGCAACATACTGTGGAAAAGTCATGAGCACCCTGAAGAACCATTCTCAGTGTGGTGCAAACAGCAGCAGCAGTTCTGCTCCACAGACCAAGCAGCTTTGCACATGGACTGTGATCTGAACAAGGATCTGAACTTTTCAATTATCTTCAACAAAAAGGTTTAACAAAATACTCACAGCTAAAGTGATTTTGCCTAAGATTTCTTCTGGAATAACATCATCTAATACACTATATACATATTTGTAAAACTTATCAAACGAGGTAGACATGAGCTCCATACAGATCCAACAGTCACCCTGGAAAGAGAAAAGAATCTGTGTTACTGTTGAGATAAAAATGAGAAATACAAATCCAGAGAACATACAGACATCTGGCTTTCCTAGGAAGGGCTGTCTGGCTGGGGAAGAAGACTTTGGTTTACAGCCATGGGCAGCTCCAGTTTAGGCTGCTCATTTGGCATCAGGCTTTTCACATCAGCTCAAGGCAGAGCAGGAGCTGATGTCATCCATTCAAAGGCTGCTACAAGCCTGAGCCCAGAAAACTCTCATTTCACCCAAAAAAAAGCAGAAGATAGAATAAATGCTGTGACAGACAGGAAAGCAGAGACATCACAGTGAAAGAGGCCAGAGCAGCACAACAGGACAAGGGCATGACCAGCACACTTCAGGAGATCTGAAAAAAGGTGAACCTGGGCTGCCAGAGACTGTAGGTTGGCTAAGGAGGAAGTTGGCTAAGGAACTGTTCAGATGTAAACTACAGAAATGAAATTGGGCAATATATACAGAAAATTTCTCTTTTCTGCTCTAACAAAGGCAAAGCACAGATGAAGCACTTCCATACAGCTGAGAGTGGCTCAGAGCAAGCAACGTGGCTCCAGTGCCAGTTCCCCACGGGCTGATTCACCCAGCTTCCTAGGCATGTTCTGCAACTTGCAATGAATTTTTCATTGAATAATTTTATCAAGTATTGAACTTGTTGGTTTAAACTTGGCTCAGCTACACTCGCACTGTGTAGGAGTCACTCCTGAGATTCCAAGTCAGATAAGGCTCCTTTCCTCTTCCCCTCTCAAAAAGAAACACAATCGGAACAGGTACTTTGAAGAGCTGCTAGTGTGGTCATGGTAACTACCCAAACACTCCCAGCCTTACAGCTACTGTTTCAAACCAGAGCAGCTATAAAGCTTGCAGCAGACAGACAAGAAAAGACCTTTTTAAACTCAGACCTAAAAACCTCTGAAAACAGCTACGCTCAGGGACAAAGTCTTGGAGATGCCAGTGCAACCCTGTGGGCTCAGCCCACAGCTCCTCTTTACTCACAAGGAGAAACTCAAGTGAAATGTTTGTAGAAGCCCTGTCAATCATCTTTTTTTTTTTTCTTCCCCCATCTAGCAAGTACAGCCTTGAGAGAAACACATGAGCACGAGTAGCCAGATTCTCTTCAATCACATCTCTGACAGCTGATGTGGACAGCTCTGGGCTCTCCTGGGTGCACTACTGAAAAACCAGGTGCTCTCCTGGGGCCAGTGAAAACCACACAAAGTTCAACAAGTGTAAGGTCCTGCACTTGGGTCAGGGCACTCACCAGTATAGGTGATGATGGGATTGAGAGCAGCCCTGAGGAGAAGAGCTGGGAGATAGTGGTGGATGAAAAATTGGACATGAGCTGCTAACCTGTGCCTGCAGCCCAAAAAGCCGACCGTGTCCTCGGCATGGTGCACTGATGCCCCTGATTCCATACATAGACTGAAACACTGTTTTTTACTTTTCAAGCTTTGTTCTTGTTTTATTGAACAGGCAATTTAATCTCACCTAGTGGGTGCAAAGTCCTGTACCTGGCAATCAACCTGTGGTTTTTGCACTGTTACACGTTCCATCACATGCACACACACACAGTAACAGAGATGTCCCTTCTGACTGAAGAACAGGGTTCAGGTGCTGCCTGCTGAGGGACAAGCAGGATCCAGAGAAGACTTTCCCTAGCACAAAATGCAGAACAAGCAAGAGAAAATACAACTACAGGGAGAAGTTTTTGTGTAGTATTTTCTGCCTTTCCAAATCAAACTCCTGGCATTCACAGAGGCTGCCACAGGAGCTCATGCTCACAGCTATTTCCCTGCCTGAAAGCTGGGACACTCGTCTGGCTGCAAAGTAAGACCTTGCATAATTTTGTCCAATTTGGTTTAGTATTCCCAAACTGTCAGGATCCCAGAGCTTAGCTCTGCCTCTCCACATCAAACACTCCCTGTTGGGGAAGGCTGCCTGCCTTCCCCTCGTGCCAGCTGCCCTGCTGCTTCTCCTGGAGCGGCTCGGATCCTGCCAACCCTCTGACTGCACAAGCTGCCTATTCAGCATGTTAAACTCCTGTAAAAAGGCTCACATGGAAGTCTTTCACCTTTCAGGAGCAGGCAAAGATTTCTCATTGGTCGTTCCATCCACACCCAGAGAAACTGAATCCCAGCTCAGAGTAGGCTGGAACTGAATATTTAGAGATACAGTTTTGGACTTAAACTATGTTGACCTCTCTCTAAGAGTTCCCCACTAAAACCCCACAAGACTCTGCACAGCCTGCTATGCCTGATAATCCCCAAAGACCACCTGCAGCCCTTAGGTCCCTATTTTCCTTCTTCCCTTGAGCAGAGGTACCAGATTTGTGCTGAAGTAGTAGAAAACAGTCAGGGGCTCCATGTCTGTCCCCCTATACTGTGGCAGTTTCAACAATGGAGCAATTACAGGAGTAGGGATAATCCCAGCCCACAGAAGAGCTACAAGAGGAAGGAGAAGCAGCAGTCAGGTTTCAACATTCACCTTCTCCAAAACTCCTATTGCAAAGGGACCAAACGCTTGCCCAGCAGTGCCCAGACACGTGGGTCTCCTGGCTAAAATACCCCTGTGTAAAAGTGGAGAACCAAGAAACTTGACATGAATCAATTTTCTCCTCCTGAGCAGGAGTTTGAAATTAAGAAAGGAGAAAAACAAGGTAAAACCCAAACTCTGCTACAAGTGAAGCAAGTTTGGGGTGCCCACCTCTCTGAAGAGCGCGCCATAAAACTGAACAATATACGGGCAGTCACTGCTTCTCATCACTACATCAAGGTCCATCAGAAGCTGCTTCTGTTCCTTTTCATCCACTGTCGACCGAATTCTCTGAAAGAGGAAGAGTGGCAGAGACTTTATCACTTCCATGCCATTACTGTATCCTCAGCCCTGCTGCTGGAGACACAGGAGCAGGACCCCAAACCCAAGCAGAGCAGGCAGCCCCCCAGGCATGCTCAGAAATACTCTAGAGAATCAAGCAGTGCTCTCAAGTAAGGAATGTAACTGAACACTTCTAAAGCTGTTTAATCAGACTATAACACCCTCAGTCCTCACATAAGCATCAACCTTTTCAGATTAAATGTCAGGAAGAAATTAAAGAGCTGAAATTTCATTGAAAACTACAGCAGAACACCACATCCAGGCTTTCATTTCAAAACAAATTCCCACACAGTTCTTAGCCATGCTGGACGGGGCTTGACGACTGGTTTGAAATTTAACCAAGGTACATTATGTTTAAAATTTCTAAGCACAGAAGCCAAAAAGGCTCCTTCCACAGCCTCCACCATGGCTGGGGAGAAGGGACTGTCACATAACCCAGGGAACACATTTCTCTGGTAATGTTAATAATGGGCAGCAGTCCTGTGAGCTCTTCTCATAAAACTAACAATCCTAGTGCTGGCCTAGGGAACACCAACACTGTATAAAAGATACTTTCTATAGATACATACCCTACATGCATATAGATATATATATATATACGTATACACACACTATACTTTATATATACACTATATTATGAAAAGTTTCATTTGGGCTTGAAAAAACAATGCACATTTGAAAACAGAAAACTGTACATTTTCAAACATGAAACTGGTTAAATGAAGGATGGAGACAACCATCCAGTTTTTCATGTGATTTTACAGATATATTTAACATCTTGCACTAATTAATATATTCCCTGAATCACAAGTGAGGAAATCGTGATCCTGAAGCTGTGACTCATGTTGAAAAACCATTAAAAAAAACCAAGAAAAAATATCTGGCAAGAAGTCCAAAGTAACAGAAGTAGCCAGGACCCTCCTCAGGGACAAAAACTACATGGCTATCCAAGAAAGAAAAATTATTCAAGCTTGTGGAAAAAATCTGCAAGATACTAGCACCCATTTCACCAATACCATGGCCCCGTGGGCAACTGCTGGTGGCATCAGGACCACACACATCAGCCAGCACAGGCCAGGTGTATGAAGGTAATTTCAAGGCTGGCCATTCATATAGGACCACATGTGAAACAGTGCATGATTATGTGCTTTAGGACTTATTTTGTGATGACCCATACAAAACAAGGACAGTACCAAAACTCTGATTTTCCTTACCTGTAGTGTATCCTGATATTTTGGTATTTAACCACTTGTTCTTAATGTTCTAGTACCTCTGGTTTGGCCTAGACCAGTAAATGCTACGTTTCTATTGCCCTTTACCCACCCTGTGAATTCTAGAGTTCCCGGGGACCTGTCAGGAGCCTTGTCCAGCACTCAGAGTCTGTGATATCTGTGATGTGCTGAGCAGGTGGGGTTCTGGGTCACCAACAGAGCCAGAAGCAGCTCAACGGGCCAGGAACAGAACTAGAACATTTCACCTCCAGGTCACTGGTTCAGGTCTGTGCCACACAAGTTCAGCCAGTCACTGGCTATTCCCTGCTCTCGAGCCCTCACCACACAAAGCTCTGCAATCCCCCTGAGAGGCTGGAGGCTGAGCAGAGTGAACAACTCTCTCCAAGGGACACAGCAGCAGCACTGTGTGAAATGGCACTGCCTCTGCTCTGACCTCCACGCGAGGTGATGGATGGATGCCAAAGCCACCGTGGTGAGACCAATAGCTCAGCCTCTCACTGAGACATGGCCTGCACTGAAAAGATCACCTCTGGTGAGGAACCAAAAGAAGCTTTTCTCCATATTGCAACTTGTATCCTCCTTCTATGCCCACTCCATGTCTATCTCCAAAAAGCCTCTTTCCTGGTCATCTGAGAATTGTCCCAGCCCTGTTCTGCATTCCCCTTGCACCTGCACAATGCTGTCACAGCCAACCCCACAGCATCCTCCTCTAAGTCCGCAGCTTCTCCTGAAAGTATCTCCTCCCACCTCTGACATTCCTCCTCTGCTGTCACTTCTCCAACTCTGGAAACCATATGAAATATATACTGTATGCTGAAGGTGACTTTAATGGCACTCCAGAGCAACACTGAACCCAAACACTCCTCAAACACGAGCTCCCAGCAAGAAAGGGCTGGCAGAGGACCCAGAGCACAGACAGTGGGTCAGCTACAGGGCAGAGGTCCAGGCAGACACAGGAGCCAAAGGACAGCTTGAGAAATCAAGGTGGACACTCCAACAACTACTGCTTCAGGGAATGAAAGGAATGCTGTGATGCAAGGCTGGGAGGTCTGGTACAACAGTGCTAGGGACTGGCAAAGTCGGGAGAAGGGAGAACTCTGAGGAGCAGCACGCAGTACAGCACACAGACTGGGACAGCCCGGGCTGGACAAGGTGGCTCTGCCCAGCTGCAGTGTGCCAGGGAGCCTGCTGCAGCCCAGTACTCCCAGTTCAGCAGCAGAACAGGAAAGGTGAGGAAAGTCAGCAGCAGTCACTACCCAAATGGCACCTGAGCCACGACACAACCTGCCACCTGAGCCCAAGGCACAGTGCAAGGCACTGCAGAGCTCCCACAGACACACCCCAAGAGCGTGGGACATGGCAGGGAAGGAGGACACAAGGTGAGGCAGCTGCTTGAAGGCAGCATTTCAGACAGGGATGGACAGGGGCTGACTTCTCCTCAGGCCTTACAGCTCCCAGCCTGGTCACCCTCCTGCAGGCAGTCACTGGTAAGTCACTGACAAGTGACCCCACGGCCAAACAAGCCATAAATGGAAAAAATGGAGATTTGTAGAGGAAGCTTGTGGAGTCTCCTTTTTAACAATTCCTTGTTGGCCTCCAATTTAAACTGCATCAAATCCTCTAGGAGAAAATTCTCCAGCCCTTTTAATTCAAACACAGGTTAGGATAAAGCCTTCCAACACCAGGAAGAAGAGCTCTGAAGCCATGCTCTGAGCAGCATCAACAGCAAAAGCAGAGTCTGTGCTGTGGACTGTGCCACTCTGAAATCTGAAACCAGACATATCCCCGAAACTGGACCCAAAACAGAAGAGACACCATCCAGCCCAATATGCACACAGAAACATTCAGGTGCAATGTGAAGTGACTGGTTGAAAAAAAGATTTTAAAAAATGGAAAAGGGGAAAAAAAAAGCTGTAAATACCACACTGAAACCCAACTCCTTGAGCCGTGAGTCAAGCCAGGACCGTCCTGAGCACGGGGCTCACCTGTGTCCTCAGCAGAAAGCTCAGCACAGCAGTGCCTGGCAGTGACACAGGAGAAGGGGTCCCTCCACAGGATGGCGGGGATTTGGGACAACAAACCAGGAGCAAAAAGAGGGTTTGCCCAGTCACTGCTGAGGATGGGAATATCTATCTCCCCATGTGAAACACATTTAGTGCTGACTGAAGCAGATCACAACTAGTTTCCCACCTCCTGTGGTGAGGCTCTAACTCTCTCTCTCACCATCCCTTTTCAGCCCTTACTCATCCACTCCCTCCCCAGCTACCCCACCAGCAGCACTGGGAACACTGGTTTCCCCAACTCTCAGCCAGCAGACCTAAACAGATGACTGAAACAGAAAATTCTGAAGCTGTCAGTTTGGGAGAAGGAACTCAGTTGTGTGAAGAATTACAATGATGGTTTGGCAATGAAACCCCAAGACTTCTCTTCAGAAGTCATCTGGACATGGGAAGGACAGAGAAATTTGCCCTTAGATGAAGCTAAATATACTAATGTGTCATTCTGATGGGCGTTTATGGACTATCAGGCATCCAAGTAAGGATGGAGGGATCATGGAGGGACAAATAAATGTTAAATTTCTGCTCTCAGGGGCATTTGATACTTAGCAACCTCCTTCAGTTGTGAGACTGCCATCGAGAAACCTGAGGAAGTCAGCCAGGAACCTCTGGTTTAGAGCTGTGGATGAGAGACCAAGCACTGACTACCAGAATAATGTACAAGAGACACTGTGCTCTGAGCAAGAAACAGCTCCATGGCTTACTGCCTCCGCCAGGAAGAACAGGGATCTTTTATGGACCCACGGGTTTGACACCTCTGATTACCCAACTGATCTTGAAAACGCTTCTGATTCCCTTAGGACAAGTTTAGAGCATGTCAAAACATTGTTAAACTAAAGAGAAAACAGGAAACCAGCAACAATGGCTGAGGACACTGACTGTAACTGGAGGCTGGACTAGGCGATATTGCAGAATGGGACTCAATCAGCCAGGCTGAGGATATTGTAAGATACAGAAAATTCTGGCCTACAGCTGAAAATCCCCTTCTTTTGGGGTGGGGGAAAACTGAATGCTGTGGACAAAAACACCCTCTCCCCCAGCTGGGTTACTCTCCCAGATGTAACCATTTCTGACAGAAAAAAAAAAATTCCATTAAAAAGAAGTGCAAGATGCTTCCATGGGGGTGTGATAAGAAGCCTGAAGGTCAACCAGAGCACAAACCCCTCCACTTGTCTCCTGGTGATGTATTTCTCAGCCAGCTGAACTGGTTGAAACCACACTGGGAGAAGCTGCTGATGGTGAACCCCAGATGTCTGAGGTGTTCCCTGCTGCAGGGCAGAGGAGGTGAGGAGCAGGAGGTAAAGATGGGCCTGAGGCTCAGACATCACTGCCAGGAACACCAGATGCTCAGGACACCACTGCTGTGTTCAGGCTCCTGACCTGCACAGGAGCCACCCACCACATCTAAGGCTGACTATTTTAAATATGTGCTTATTTATTTTATGAACTTTTCAAACAAGCAGCTTTCCCAGCCTTCCAGAGGCACTATGAAGTACCCTGGCTAATAAAACCCACACCATGTAAAGTATTTCAGTGCAAAGCAGAGCATCCTGCTCTCACTGGAAGAATGCTCCCCAGCTTTCATTCCAGTTCGGGCTGTTTTTTTCTTATTCATGTATTTTTATATTCATATTCCAGGGATCTTTTAAAGCACCCTTTTTGTGTGAACCATCACCAGGGCCAGAAGGAAACCTCAGGACAGAAATGACACCTCCCAGCAGCTGGGTGAGTTTCCCAAGAAAACATTTCATCCAAATAAATGGGGTTTCTCTACGTGCCTCTAATTTCCTCCTGCTCATGGAACAAGAGGCACAGTCCCTGGAGCAGCTGGGACAACACCATGTGGTGATGCTGGAGGGCAAACACAAAAAGGGCTGGAGAACTGCACATCCTGTGGAGCCTCTCAGGCACAAGCAGGAGTGACAGCATGGGAGCAGATCCTGAGGAGGAACCAGGGCTCTCTGCACAGGGGGAAGCCCAGGACAACACTCACAAGTCACTTACAGACTGCCACAGACTGGGAAAAACCAGGCTAACACAAAAACAAGAAACCAGAAGTAAAATCAAAGGACAGTGGGTAGAACTGGAAGCCCAACCAGGCAAGATCACGAAGAGCTGGTGTGGCAGACACACACCAGCCAGGAACAGACACTTCTCCCATGAAAATGAGGAGCCAGGAAGAGAAACCTGACAAGGTGAGGATTTAACATCCAAACTATTGCAATTATTAGTTTGCATAGCCAGGTCTGGCACAGGACAAAACTGGGCTGTTCTCTTTCCCACCTGGAAAAATCTTGACCTCATATACCAATAAATCCTTAAGAAAATGAAAAGGTTATTTTCAGTGACAGGAAGACTGTGATGGCAGTTGACCCAGAGCAAAAAGATGCATCTCCAGGAAGACCTGAAAGGAAGGGACTTGAAGAATGACAGGATTGGTTTTTATTTGGAAATAAAAATTTGGAAGATTAGAAAAACATAATGCAACATTTTCCAGGGGAAAAATGAGAAAGGTTTGAACACAAATTCTCTTGAGTTGGATCCCTCTTTCCTTCATCCTCTCCCCCTACTCCTGAGAGCTCTAGGAAGAGGCTCTCTATGGCAGAAAGCATAAGGGGTGCACAAACAATTGCAGGTGGCAGCAACAAGAGCACCAGGTCCCTGCTCTTGCAGCCCACTCCAGCCTTCAGCCTATTCCCAAACATAATGTCTTATTGTCATTGAAATCAGTATTTACAGAGAATGACCACGGCTAAAGCAGAGGGAGGAGCAGCAGGACTGGGGACAAGAGCTCATCATCCCAGCCATGCTCCAGCTGAAGCTTTGCTGCAGTAGTTCTAGCCAGCGACACAGAGAGCCTCATTTCAGGCTCATTTTCCTCCTTTGCTACTGACTGTGGAGCACAGATGAAAAGCCTGACTCAGCCAGGGCCTGGAAGCCCTGCCCATGCCAGGAGACACATTAAAGGTGCCAGGACTGCATCTGCCAGGACCCACAGGCTGATAAACCAAAATGTGTAACAGGGAAAAATGAAAGAAAACAGTGTCTCCACCTGCACATCTCAAGTTATTAGGTGATATTTCAGCCCTCAGGAATTATTTTCCTTCAGTGGTAAGAAAAACTGGATGTGCAGCAAAAAAAAGGCTGTGCTGGGGGAGCCCTGGGGGCACAGGAGCCACACACACCAAGCAGGGGAAAGCTTGGGAAGCTTCAAGGAACTGTTCCTTGGGGAAAGGCATGACAGGCTACAAAAAGCCAGAGAAAGGAGCTGGGAACAAGATTTAAAGATATGCTCTGGCAGCCACACCTTTGGGGGCTGAGGGGAGCAGGATGAGTGCCCAGAGGTGCCCAGCTGGCTTGGCACAGCAGGAGCTGCCTTCAGCCAGAGGAAGACTCCAGCAAAGGAGAAATAAATTAGCAATGTTTCAAGCTGCACACTTGCAGAACAGGAGGGTTTGAATGTCCCTGTGGTAGCATGGGCTGACAAGGCTGGTCATGGTAGCTGCAAGCAGGACATGGCCCTTGCAGAAGTGGGTAAGAATGTCCTGACTGCACCGGGAACTTGCAGCAAAGGTAGTGGAAATCTGGGGAGTGCTGGAGAAGGATGGAGGAGCAGTTGGGACAGGCCCCTGTACAAATTTTCTCTGCATCTAGTGAGCAGTACAGAACAGCCAACCTCTGGCTTGCAGCCTCCATAAAGCTGTTTCCTTGTGCTGAATGTCCTCCCAAGGATGCTTGGCCTGCTGCACTGGTGCTGCTCTTGGGGAAGCGGGACAGCAGCTCAACCAAATAACCAGCCACGGGCTCCACAATCCAGCTGTGAGGGGTTCCTGCCATCTGCCCCCAGCATGGTGCCACAGCAGAGCTTCAGGTGTCATGGACATCATAGCCAAGACTTCACTAAACCGACACATCTTCACAAAACACAATTCCCTTCTTAAACTTTTCTTAGAGAAGAGCTTTATGCTGAAGGAGAACACGCAGCTGAAGGCAACAGTTCCATGATGAAGAGACCACAAAGCTTGAGAGAAAGAGAGAGCAGGAGGGGAACAGTCCCCAGCACGGACAGATTAAGATAGAGGAGGAGCAGAAAGATTAATGCACAACCATGGCTGCCCCAAAAGCATCAGGAGGCTGAGAAAGGAAAAGTCTGAGGAGTGTGGGATGACCTAGTCACTAGTCCAAGCTTAGCTCCATCCTGAAACCTCATCTCAAAGAACTGCACCATCCAGTCTGGGGAATGGCTGCTGCTGCCTTGGAGGCCTCACTGACTCTTCCACCCACAAGTCTTCCTTTGCCCAATTTGGTAAAGGGCAAACAGAACAGTCACCACTAGTGTTTTAGGAATGATGCTGCTACCCAAACCCTCCAACCCTTCTTCCCCAGCAGGCCGAGCCATGTCCACCCAAAAGAAATAGGGTCAGAGAAAAGAAGGTGGCACCAGCCCAGCTGACAACTTTAACATTTCACAGCTAAGTCACTGTAACAAATCAGATTTACTTGTTTAAAAGTGAGCCCCCGAGCCCAGGACCTCCCTGAGGCTCAGAACACACCTCATCCCTTGAGAAAGCCAGCTCAACATGCTGCACCAGGCCATCTCCAGCCATGTGCTTCGAGGACACAGAACTGGTGTCTCCTGCCTCCCACATGGCTGTACCTGCACCATGGGCCCTTGACACTGATGAGATCCACCTAGGGTGCTGAAAAGCCTTTGTGCAAGCAGTGTGGGACAAGGGAACCCCTGTGCCAGCAGACACATCTTCTCCATGACACGAGCTAATCCAACACAGTGCCCTTCTCAGCACGGCTGTAGCCACTGCAGAGCTCTGGGGCTGTGTCCCCCTCACACCCTCAACAAAACTACAGGTAGCCAGGTCACACACCCTGACTCTGAGAAGATGGAGCTGTCCAGGAATCATTTCACTACACCAACCTTTTTCGACCTGTCACCTGTGTACTACATCTGTGAGTTCTACCAAAGGCAACTGGAAGAAACCAGCCTTTAGCTACAGGCAGCCTCCAGCTCCACTGGAGACTTTTAGGGATTCAAACCCAGGCTGAAACAGCACTGCATGGTGATCCAAAACACTCAAGAGACCTAAGCAGTGATCCCACCACGGTGAGGGAGTCAGTATTTACTGGAGAAGGCCAAAGGATGGGGGTTACTCCAGTAACCTGACACACTAGAGACAGGTAGGAATTACACTCAGAGCAGCTGGAGCTGGGGCTGAGATACATCTGCCTGGCATGTGAGACCAGCAGGGGCAAATGCTTCCAGATTGGATCTGGGAATATTCTGAAGAAGACAGAGTTGGAAAAGACAGCAACACAGACTCCTACATAGCTCACTTCTGCTTTTTCCTGGGAGCCATGAGAGCACTTACAGTTGATAATCATCGACAGAGTTAAAAGGTAGATGTCACTAGCAACCTGCAGGGAGCAAAGGAAAGGACCAGAGAGAGAGAGAACAGCTGCTGCCCACCTCCATGGACAGGCAACTCCTCCAAGACGCCCAGCGAGCAGCACTGCTGTGGCAAGACAGATAAATACTGCCCAGCTGGGAGAGGAGGCTGTTCCTGGTTCTAAGGGGAGTTTTTGGGTGGCAAAGTAGAAGATGGACAGTCAAGAAACTCTGCTACACTTTCCACCTCCAGGACAGTCTGACAGGGTAAGCACAAAGCAGACACTCCATCATACATCAGCAAGAGCACAGCATTCCCTAGAAGACATCCACTCCACTCCGGCTCCTCCTGGTGAGGCCACACCATGGCACGTGCTGACATAAACAGCTAATTTTAAGCCATTACCTTATTTCACAAAAGACACCAAGAAGCTATGAGATGTCAAATTGTGCCTACCACCAGCCTAGGCTGTACCTGAACCAGTGACCCAGAGGTGAAAGGCCCGTGCCCCATCATCAATCTCCAGACACGTGTGATCCCCTCAGAACAGCAGGTTCCTGATAGACATTTTGAAAAGGGCACAGCAATTATGAGAACTTCACAAATCACCTGAAAACATGCCCATTATACACTGTATTTTCAGCAAACAGCAGCCTTTACACCAGAAATAAATAGAACAGAGCAGTAGATGGGTGCTAGATGGAAGAACCTTAATTCTCCATCACACTGCATCCCAACGGACTGAAGTACAAATGGAAGGATGGGCATCACCTACTTTAACTGCCATAATTTGCCCACTTGGTTTGTGGACCATTTTGTTGACAGAACCATAAGCGCCTCGTCCAATTTCTCCAAGGTCTTTCAAGTCCTCTGCTGTAAAATCCCAATGTTGTTCAGGGGAAATCTTCAATTTTCCTGATGATTCAATGCTGTGTGTTCTCAGTCTCTCTCTGTCAAAAATATTGGGAAGCAATTTTTCCACATTTTAAATAGTCTTTAAATGTCTCTTTTCAGCACTTGATTAAACATTAGAAGAGAGGGGTTCACAAAGCTACAGCAACAATCTGATTCCACGAAGGATTTTGGTTGGGGTGGGGGTGGAGGGGTGGGGGAAAATGTTAAATCAAAAATGACATACACTTGCCCACAGCTTCAATTAAGGATAAGTTTCTCCAGCTGCAGCATAAAATTCAATATGTCTCATAGAGTCATTCTAAGCACTCGTTTACACAGTTCTTTCTACTTTGCACAAAATACATCAGGCTGCGAGCAGGATCTGGTAACATGCAGCACCAAGAGCCTGAAGAGCACTCCCAGCCCCATCTCCCCAAAGCTCCTGCTGCTCTACACCATCACATCCCAGCACCTGCCTCCCTTCCAGCTGGGAATCCACAAATACAGGCAAAGCTCTTCTGGGTGAACCAGTGAGACTTTAGGAAAAGTTTGCCCTTAATGGAAAACTGCAATTAAAAAAGAAAATAACCCCAAACCCCAATACATTTAGATAATCATTTAATTTATCCAAAACCAAATAAAGAGTCAATAATTTATAAAAACCAAGACAAGTTCTTTGTGACATATGAAATCAAAATCTGCCTGTTCAAACATGTCTTCACCAAGCACCTATATTAACTTTCTCAGGCAAACCCTGCCTCAGGTGAAGCAACCAGGATTTGCCCAGGTAAGGAGCAGATGAATGTCCAAAATTTGTGAACAGAAGAGTTCAAAGGTGCCCCCAGTGGCTCATTTACATGCAGCAATGCTACCACTGAATTAGCAGGAAATGCACAAGTATTTGCAACACTTTTCATCTTAAAATGCCATGCAAAATTTCAGTTTTTCATTAGTTAATTAGCTGATTCACACTTCTTGAGTCATAAAGTAAGCCAAAAGCCCACATTTTCCACTTTCATGATCCACTGCAGACAATTCCCACTACAGGGCACACTGATCTCACACGGATTTTAAAGCACCCAAGTACTTGTGACCACCCTGTGTACAGGGGAGATCAATCAAACTCGCTGGGTATTTGATCCAGCCCCACCTGCCTGTCCAGGATCTGGCCCACGAGCAGAACACACACGGAGGATTCGACCAAACACACTGAGCTTATTGAGTTTATCGGCCGAGGAATCAACAGGTCACGGCTGATTCCACGCTGATAAATCCCATGTTGGGCACCAGCAGCTGCAAACACCACCCAGCTGGGGACCCAACCATGACTGGGTTTTACTGGGATCCCAGGTTTTGAGAGGGCAAAAAGCCAATTGACTGGAGCAGCTACAGCTCAAATGGCTTCTTCTGCTGCACTTCGGGTGAGTGCTGCCCCATTTGGAGCAGCTGCATGTCCTGAACCCGTGGCCTTTGGGAGCAGCTCCTCTCCCCACTGCTGGGCTGTGTTTGCCATGGTGTTTCCTGCTCTCTAACCTGCCCAGCTCAAGATTTCGATCTGCTGTTCCCTACAGAGCCCCTACACTCACTCAGGAATGATTTGGGAAACCACCTCATAGTGCTATGGCACAGGACAGGTGGGACAGATGCCACCTCAGAGCTTCTGTGTAGAATAAACACTGCATTCAGTGGGGTTCTCCATGGCAATTGCTTACTAAAAAGCAAGGAATGAAAAAAAAAGGCAGCAAAATGACAAAAAAGAAAAGAACAGAGGAAAAAAGAAATGGAAAAAAAAAAAAATATGAAAAGAAACATGACCTTCATATGTGCCAAGTGTCTCACAGACAGCTTCTGTTGGGAGCTCCTGAACTGGTTTCTGTCTAACTGCTCCACCATCCTGTTTTGTCAGTGCCATAGAAATAGTTCTTGTTTTGAGGGAGGAAGGGAGGTGAGAAGCACCATGCCAAGGAAGCTGAGACAAATGGGCATTTCCTGCCTCACCTCCTGCCAGCTGGTGGGCACGAAGGAGCACAATCTTTGAGAGCTAAAACCTCTTCAAAAAAAAGGGGAGGGAAAATGGCAGAGAGGTGAAATGATGAGTTTTGACTGACTGAGCTCCTTTTCCAGCTCTTGGTTGAAAATAACACTTCATATCAAAGTTCTCATGGAGTTAAAAAATTTAAACATTGAGATCGTTTATTCAAATATGCGATTAAACCCTCCTCCTCTCTTCCCTCTGTGTTTCAGACTAGGAAACTCTGCTTTTCTGACCCCACACCAGAAGAGAAAGCAAATTGGAATTCATTATTTCCTTGTCACACAAGCAGCCTGTGTGTCCCCAGCTGTGGCGTGAAAGTGGATCTGTGCCATTGTTCCGCAGCTGCAGGATGGTGCCTCGAGCTGCCGGGGGGGAAAAAGGTGGGGCTGGGGAACATCCCCTCCTCCCCAGGGCTGCACGGAGGGCTCTGCAGCTCTCCAGGGGTTTGGATCCAGACAGACCATTACCATCTAGCCCCAAACCCTCCCGTCCCGGAGCTTGGCTTCATTTCCATTATGTATTTATGATGCCATCTGCCTTGTCTCGCAACCACGGCTCCTGCTCTGCTCTTCTCAAATACCCAGGGAAATGGTCAAATAACCAAATTACCAGTTTGACAGAGTGACAGATACTTGAATAGAGGTTTTGCTCACTTAGCTGATTTGCCATATGCAAGCAGGGCAGTTTTCCTTTAAGCAGTATGGCCCACCTCGAAAGTCATAACTGGAATGCAATAATTGCTTTTCATGTCAAAAAAACTAAGATTTCTATCAGGAATCTTTCAGTGTAAATCAAAATCCAAAGGAATTCCCGTGCCAAGAAAGCAGCTCAAAGATGCAAATCCAGAACACAGACTCTCTGATTTGATCTGAATTGGGAATTTTTCGACATAAATCTGAGTGAGGCAATAAAAACTAAATTGCCAATGCAGGATATCTATCTGTATGCTTGTACTGTTGCAGATGTATGAGGACATAAATCTACAGGGTGGACATGCCTCCAAATGCAGAAAAAGGCTGCCTAAACCCTGCACAACATCCTGGTGCTCTGGATACTACAGCAGCCTGCTTCAGAGCAGGACAAGCACACAGCCCAGGGTCCGGTGAAGGTAAAAAGTAATCAGAGCCCAGTCCCTGGGACTAGTGCCCATCAGAGTTTGCACAAAAGTGAGCAGACACATGCCTTCTCTTACCATTTTCCTTTTAAGCTGTGCCATCCAACCTTCTCTAAGGCTGGGAATGTTGGGCTAAATTGGACATACATTCTCCAAATGCCCAGGATGTGTAAGACGAGCTTGTGGGGCTTCATATATGATTTAAAAAAATAACATAGAAAGCTAAAGTGGGCTAGATACTTCTCAAACAGTTAAAAGTAGCATTTCCAAAAGCACCTTAGAGTGACTACAGCTCCTGACAACTCATCCAGGGCTTGAGCTTCCAACTCCCCATCTTGCTTTAGAAAATTTTTGAAAAGAGAAGAAAAAAAGGGCTTGAGGAGGTGGCTGCGATCCCTGCACTTGAAAGGCACCAATGTGTCGGTCCCAGTGCAGATGGTTACTGTGCTTGTCACAGCAGTTATTCCAGGGATTAGGAGCACCAAGAAAGACAACAACTCCTCCAAACAGTTGTCCTTTGTCAGAGCTGTGTCCAGCTTGGCAGGAGGCGGGCGGGCACTGGCGCCAGGCAGCGCCGGCCCAGCACGGCCACGAGGCTGCTCGCCACAAGCTGCACAGCTGCACACGCACGGCAAGGTCTGTGATGGCCAGAGAACCCCAACATCTCCTGTGGAGACCCACGGAGACCTTGGGAAACTCCCATACACGCTGTGTAAGTTCCCTGAGCCCTGCTGTTAACAACCAACTGCAGGGAGGCCACGACTTTTTAAAACAAGCACTTTCTTGGCATGAAACAGAAGGACTGTTGAAAGAAGAAGAGAAAAGTTGGTAGGTTGTTTTAAGCAAATTTGAAAGTCAACAGACATGAAGCAAGGGCAGAAAGAGGCTGTAGGTAGCTGTCTGTATCTCCTCCGTTTCACTTTGCTGAGAGCTCTGCAGGACTCAAAGAAGCCCAAAAGTTGACATATTCACTGGTACAGCTGACGTGAATAAAATCTGCAGAAGCAAAAAGATCCAAGCAAACCAGCTGTGCTTCCCAAGCCTGCCTGGTGCTGGATTCTGCTCAGAAGTCTCTCATTAAAGCTCCTATTTACACTAGCGTTAATGAGAATATATTCTACTTCTCCACAGGTTTGGTAAAAAGGCTGGCATTTTAAAAACTGATTCGTGGTTCAGCAGCCAAAGTTAAAATGTAAACCTAACAAAAAAAGCTTCCAGGCAAACTGCAGGGTTCAAATGACACTGTGCAGCTTCAGAGTAGAAATACGGTTTAGGACTGCATCTGACACGTTCCTACCAAGACTCTCAAACAGCCTGGAGAGAGTTCTAGAGAGTTTTGTTTCTTCCATCTCAAAGTCTGTGTCACTTCTAAAACCATTTGCAGACCCTGCAGGCCAATGCTAACACCATGCCTGGTTTGCATTTCACTGGAAAAAGTCTCCAGAAGAAATGTTCCTTTTTTTTTCTACAGGGGTGGAAATGTTGGTGCTGTCACAAAGTTTCTGGATTCTCAAAAGAAGAAATTTTTGCTTTTCATAAACAAACAGCATCCTTGCAAGAGGAGCAGAACTAATTTGGGTTTGCTCTGATCCACATAAGCTGTCCTGAGGCTTCATTATATTCAGTAACAGATTCTGAGACATGAAGGAGAGATACAGAAAATGTGGCAAAGGAAAGAAATAGTTTTGCACCTGTGACCTACCCAGATTAAAGCAAAGCACATTGCTCCCTTTCCTAGCGACCAAGAGGCTGAAATTCTCCCTAGCACTGCTCTGGCTTTTTATGTTCCTTCAAAACTTTAAAAGAAAGATAATAACAAAAAGTGGAAGATTGCACAGCCCTTCCACAGCCCACATGTCTCAGCCCAGCACATGCTCAAGGCTGCTAAGACTCTCCCTGGCTTCAATGAGGCTTGTCTGAGGCTTTTAAAATGTCAATATTTTGTATTAAGCTCCGCTGGTAAAGTACTGAGTAACAATGGATTTTAATTAACCCTGCCCTTGACATGGAGGAAACGTCTCTACCCATCGTGGTGTAGACTGAGCTGAATTTAACTGAGCACATTGATCGCGAACTCATTTTGACTCGGCCATGAGCCAGACTGCAACACATTCACTGAACCCACCACAGCCGAATTCAAGAACTTCATGATAATACTGAGCTAATTAATTTAAACAACCCTTCTGAGAATGCTGATTCTTTTTATTTCCTCTCCTGGGTCATGGGCATCTCCCTGAGAGAGAACAGCAAACAGAGACACAAGCACAGCCATAAGAATCAACAAAATAACCTCATTACAGACCATAAATAGTTTCCAAAATCATTATTACACAGCAACCACCCGATGGAATGACACTATTTCTGAGACAATTTCATTACTTTAAGAGATGCCATTTTTGCGGGATGGAGCAGATTTGACAATGGCTAACAGACAGGAAAGCTTACTGTAGCCTGCTGGAAAGTTTCTGGATCAGGTCCGCTTCTCTCCTTTTGAAACTGAACGGGACAATGTGATTACTACCCAGGGTTGCTTGTGTGTCACTTCAGCCAGGAAAAGTTGTGGAAATGACAGGAAAACATGGTGCTGTTATCACATGGCACAATAACATACAACACAATACTCAGCTGTCACACTGCCCACCGAGCACTCAGCAGCACAAATTACAGCCAGACCTTTTTCTTCCAATTTCCACCTAAACAACCTCCCCTCCTCGGGGCAAAGCAGCACCTGATGATTTCAGCTCATTTTAACATATTAAGTCATAACTAAATTGTTTTCTTACAGCAGTGACAATTATTATCTCCAACTGTATTATTGCTACAATTAGAAACATGCATTAACTTATTAGCCAAATACCTGTGTGTTAGTGACATGCTACTTTTCTCAAGGCACATTGACCATCCCTGCTCTGCTTTTCTTGTGCTAAGGTGGATCTTACTAACAACTTTTTTTCCCTTAAAAAAATTAAAAATCGAGCTTCCATCCTGAATCCACCAATCTACGACTGGTGGTCTCTCCCAGGTGGGCTTACCATTCATCAGATCCCCTCTCCCAAATAAATCTGAATGAATTGAACAACTACATCCTTACTTATTCCCTCCAGAGCCTTACAACTGACAAGAGTTAATCACCACTCTGCACTATGAGACTTCTATAGGAACAAAAACAGTGTTCTGGATCTCAAGAGTCCCTCAAGCTGTCCAGCTCTAGAAATCTTTCTCAACATAAGGACCTGTTATCTCAGAGCACTTGGAGGAGCTTGGGTGAGATGGGCTTCTGCTAAGCATTATGTAGAGAACAAGCCCTGGATCCTTGCACCACTGACCACTTCAGCCACGGACACGTGGTCAGCAAAGGAACCAGGGGCTCTGCTCAGCTCCTTGTGGGAACCACCTGAGAGGGGCAGATAATGAGCACTGCTAATTGAACTATAAGAAATTATTTAGTGTCAAATACTCTAAAGAAGTGATTTTTCTAATTTAAACGTCTGTAGGATATAAAATTACAACCCTAGTCTGGAAAAGTCCAACTTCTCCTTTGGGATTTAAAAAAAATACAACCGAACACCATCCCACAAACCTGCTACATCACAGTCTGAAATAACCTGAAATTCACAGCCAAGAATGCACCTGGTCATGTATTTCTTTCTGTGGCAGACAAGGACAGATGGGAGACACAGAAAGCACCTGACTGCAAGACAGAAATTGCTTATTCAGAGATGCAGCTATTTCAATGTGGTGACCAAAAGAGCTCGTAACAAGACCGAGTAGACCAAATTTGACCTGTATTTTTAAAATGTCCCTTCTCTAAGACAAAAGACTTGTGCAGACCAGGTGAAGAGTCCCAGGCTCCAGGAGTCTGGTGGGATTTTCCAGGCTGGGCTCCTCCGTGATGGCTGCTGGGGCATGGTGCTTTCACTGACCCTTCAGAGCCAAGAGCTGGTTTGCTGTAACCTCTGTAAGGATGCTCCCAGAAAGCTGAGGGTGCTGGAAGGAGCTAAACCAACGTTCCCAGAGAATCACCTTCCCCTTCTTTCACTGGTGTGAAATACCCACCTAGAATCCCAGAGAGAAAAGAACACAAGCTGTGTTACAGCACAGCCCCTGTGCTCCTCAGAGAGAACAACCACCCTCACACTGCTGGAACAACAGAAATAAGAACAATCACTTCCAACTGATCCACACTTGTCTCTGCAAAGGCACCACTTATGCTAGGCACGATGGACCATTTGATACTGGGATTTATTCCAAGCATATCTTAGGAAGGAAGGAATTAAGAAGACTGCTCAGCATTGCCATAATCCACTGCAGACTGGCTTGGCCATTTAGGTTCAGGTTGGATATCAGGAAAAACTTCTTCTCCCAGAGGGTGGTGGGGCACTGAACAGGCTCCCCAGGGAATAGTCACAGCCCCAAGGCTGCCAGAGCTCCAGGAACATTTGGACAACACTCCCAAGCAGAAGGTGGGATTTTTGCAGGGTACAGGGCCAGGAGATTTGATGATCCTTGTGGGTCCTTTCCAACTCAGTTTATGCTATGATTGTATGATTTGTTCTCTCTTCACTGAAGTTTCCCCACATGGAGAGGTGTTTGTCATACAAGCAAGAACATCCACCTGGTAGCAAGGATGTCTCTAGTTTTCACAGACAAGATACACTATAAACCCAGACAATTTAAGGCCCTTTCAGAAGTCTGCTCCCCAAACAAGCAGAATAGCAAAACCAGTTCAGTCCTGCAGGCCAACCCCCACCTCCATCACATCCGTCCTGTCCACCACAAGGTACTTTCCATGACCACTGTGTACAGCAGTTGATTTTCCTGTGTGCATCCTGTCCATGTGTGCACCCAACGTCCTCCATGGCACATGCTGGAAGTCACTCATTTGTGCAAAGAATGAGGACAGAAGTTGTCAACAAAGACCTGTGGGGTCGATGCAGTCTCTGAACCTGAAGACTCTTTTCTCTTTCTTCTCCATTCCTCCATGTGTACAGAAGATAAAAGCAATGACTGACTCCTTCAGTTTGAACCCGCAAAGCAGAAGAGCTGACTCACTTTTCTGTAGCCAGGGGGAAACAAAAGACATTTTACTACGAGGTGGTGATTAAAGTCTGAAGAGATAAAGGATGTGCCTGTCCTGCTCTGATGAAATGTGGGATCCCAAGTACACAGAGTAGCAATGAGAGAGTTCATTCCCAGAGCTGGTTTATAGGGGCTTCCAGCAGGAATGTGGTTTTCCACCTGGAGTCAAAGGGTTGGAGTCCAATCAGATACAAACTGTGGTGGTGCATGCCTGACCCTCTCAGATTACCAGTGGCACTGACAGCCCCTCAGGGTCAGAACTAGCTCCACAACACAGCAGAGACACGCAGGCACCAAGCTCAGCCCAACGCATAAGCCATGATTTCTACTTTGTTACTTGTAAATAATTATTGAACAAGATATTTATCCAAAAAATGGGTAGAGACCACACTTGTGCATACACACAAATACATTTATACACGTGTCTCAAACTCCTCGACCTACTTCCCCTGCTTCAAAACAAGCCCTGCAGGAGTTACACCAGGTGTGCAGCTGTGCCAGGAGCCGATGTGTCCCCTGGGTGTGTGAAGAGGGCTGCAGCTCAGGAGTTCCCAGGGTCTGCACACTGATGGGACAGCTCGCCTCCTGTCAGACCCAGGGCTACCTCAGAACCATCGGGACACAACCAGAGGAATTACACAAACCCAAAATTCTTAAACCACACCAACTCCTCCATAGCATGAAGCCCTGAACTGCTTCCAAACAAAGGCAACACCATCCCTCATCTCATACACAGCAAGGAGAATGGGGGAAATGCCAATTCTTCATGGCCAGGATGACAGACTTCCCTAAATCGTCTTCCTCAGCAGACTACACAAGGTGTTATCAAAGCACTGACCTTGTATGCAGGTTTAGAAACCTGTACTTTTGGAACCAAGCTGACTAAGCAAGGAAGATGGTCATCCCCAGCTCTCCTTCAGGCTCTGGAGCACGACCAGTACCCCCAAACCAGCAGCTTGGTCCTGCACAGGCTGAAAACACTGGGCTGTTGCCATGAGCATGGATGGAGTCAAGCATGATGTGTCTCAGGGAAGGATGTGGCCAACCACAGGTCACCCATGGAGCCATGTCACTGGATAAAGGGGAGGCAACACAGCTCACCAAAAGCCAGGCATGAGAAGGAAAGTCTAGAGGAAACTCCTACCCAAGTGTCTGTCCAGACACTCTCTGTCCCAGCAGGCCACACTGACGGAGATTTCATGCTGAATGAAGTCAAGTTCAGTTTCAAAATGAACAGTTAGAGTTCATTGCTCTACCTTTCTCATTCTCACTGACCCAGAATGCTTCGCCCTCCTCCACACCATTCAACTCAGTAGAAAAAAATCTGGTAGTCAACTCAAAACCACTGCTCTTGAGTGACTTACCCCAGACACCAGCTTAGTGTCCCTGGAAAAGTGAGGACAACACTACTAAAAACACCTTTACAGGTAACACAGCTCTGCCACTACCCCATCCCACCTTCCTTTGCCCAACATGCCATGGAAAACATCCCTGAGAAGGCAGCCCAAGCATCAGCCATCACACCTTGAATTAGGAACTGCAGGAGGTTCATGCCTTGGTGTGGAGACATCTGTGTCCCAGCTCAGGGGCCAAGGATAGCTGTGTTGCCATGAGAGCCCACAGGGACAGGCACAGAAGCCTCCAGCCTCTCCCACCTTGGATAACCCAACCCCTCTGCCACCCCAGTACGCAGCTGCTGCCCCTGTCTGGGCAGAACAGGCCAAGACTTGGTGTTTTGGAAGGTGACTTTGCCACCACCATCATCCTCTCACCCATCACTGCTCTTCCCCCACCACGGAGGGGACAGGCCACCCTCGAGCCCTGGGCAGGGGTTCTGTTATGCACCACACCAAGAGAGTCAAGACTGCAAGGTCCAAATTCTGCCCCAGATGAGCAGCTCCGACCATGGCTGTGTGCACAAGAACCAGGACAGCAGCTCCCAACCGTGCCCAGATGGGGCAGGTAACACAGAGCCACCTGTGGATCCCAGATCAGAGATCCCTGTTGAACTCTCTATCACAAGTTTCTGGCCTAACCTTTGCCTCTTCCAAAAGACAGCATGTCCCAACTTTCCATCTGCAGGATGGGGAATGCAGGGATTTGTGCAACGATTTGTAATTGCAAAGCTCAATTCCTCAGCACCCGGGAAGTATTTGGAACCCATGGGAGTCAGGTCATTACATAACACCAGGCTGGATTTGATTTAGGCACCCAAGGGTGGCTCATTAGTTTCCAGAAGTTCTAAGGAGCCCAGATCCCTGCAGTGTGGCAGGGAGGCAGGTGCTCAGCATCCTTGAACAATTCATGTGAATCAGTGGAATGGAGATACACATGGTCCAAATTTTGGTTCCACACATAGAAGGCCTAAAGTCAGAAGCAGCGTGCTGGGATATCAAATCCTCACAGAAAGAAGAGAACACTCCTGCCAGGGCAGTGAAGCTCTAAGGGATGTGGAAGCTGCTAGAGAAGTTTAATTTGGAAGCTGCAGGCAGCTAAAAAGTTCCTTTGCAGATATGATTTGCACTTAAGAAATACCAAAACTTAGAAAGTTAAAAAAAAAAAAAGACAGGCCTTAAAGCAGCACGTTCAGTGAAAATCTCACACTGACTCTGGCAGCACCTTCTCTGAAGCAGTGACCTACTCAAAGGCAGAGATACTCGAGTGTGTTACAGACCACATCAACTCTGCCATGCAGAGATCACTGGCCAAATGAACTTGTAAACTCTTGGAAGAAAGAGGAAGGTTAAATACAAGGCAAAATCCATCAATTTTCAAAAAATGTTCCTGAAAAAAGTACAGAAGAAACATTGTTCCAGCACTGAACTAACAGTGATGCTTGTATGAAAAGTGAAAGCCTGGTTACCACAGGCTCCCTCAAACATTGAGATGTCTCTACTGAGGCCTTGGAGGTTCCATTTTATTTGTGCTTGAAAATACAAGTGATTAAACCCAGATACTGCAACTTTCAGGAAATGGGACAGATTCAGTCACCGAAAAAAATTCAAATTCTTGGTACCTCTGTCTCTGAATTCTGCCTCCAAGGCTTCGAGGCAGCCCTCCCTGCCACAGGAAGGTATCACACATCAGAAAGGTAACAGAAATCAGTAATAATAGAGATGTGAAATGAGAGTTACAGAAATGAGGAAGAGACAGAGAAATATTTACAGGAAAATTCACACCACTAGTAGGGAACATGACAGTTTAGGATATTCCCCTTTGTGGTTTAGGTGGGGTTTTTTTGGGGTTTTATTTTTTCAGAAATGGTAGGAACTCTCTCAGGTTACTTCCTGAAGAACTCTACCAGCTGCAGGCCATGCAGCTACAGAGCCTGACCCCACATGCCAGAAAGGTATGGGAAAGCCTAAGAGGAGATTAAAAGAGCAACAGACACCTCAGAGAAGCCTTGGAACAGCCAGAAAAAAACCTTTCCAGTAGCAGTCCCTGAGCTATACAGAAAAAAGGAAGCAGCAGAGTCTGATGTGCAACTGGACCTCCACTGGCTTTTGAAGAATCCAGGCCTGACAGTTCAGTAGAACACCCAACACACTCTTGGGGCAGCTCCCTGGAAAGTGTGTGACTCTCCCAGGTGTCACGAGGAGAAGGTCCACGCAGGGCAGCTCCAGAAAGCTTAAGTCCCAATAAATCCATGAAGACACTCACAAGCTATAGGGAGACTGTGGAGCTCAACTGGACACCAGACATTTCAAACATTATCTTTGAACACTAAGAGAGATCAGCTCATTTTGTCACCTTTCCAGGTGAAAGTGCAATGCTCTGGCAATCAGGTTCTCAAGAGGTGGCACCTCTGAGAGTCAAGAGACTTCCCAGCCAGCAGACAGAACATTCAAGAAGCTGTGAACCAGATGCCAAACAACATTCCCTGTGCTTGAGCATTTCCTAGCAGGTCGATCTAAATCCTCTAAGTCAACATCCAGGCATCACTGCACAAGAATACAAGGCTTTCCAGAAAAGAAAAAGTCTCATCTACAGCCAATGAACAACTTGGTTTCAAGAGGAACGGGCATCACAGCCCAGCCAGAAATCCTGCCATGCACAGCCCCAGTCACACCTCAGCACATCACTCCTGTTACTGTGAGCTGAATCTCCTTTCAGCAAAGGCAACCAGCTGCAAGCAGCTCTGTAAAGCTTCCACATAGATAACGGAGTAATCTAATTTTGTTTGTGACCTAAATCCTACTTGGACACAGGACAGATGAGGTAAAAGGTGGGATGCTTTCCAGTTGGTATAATGGGTTGGAATTTGAAGAGCTCACCCTAACCACGGCTTGTGTCCTCCAGCCTCTGCAACGTCTGCTGCAGGGAAAACAAAGTTAGCAGCTGTTAATCTGGTCTAAGTGACAAATTCAGCCTGAACTCACAGAGCTAAACTGGCAAGTCCCCACAGCCTCAGCTGCTCCCCAGGCTGCACAGCATGGTAATCACACAGCCTCACTGACTCTGACCAGGCACTAGCCATCAGTAAAATGCTTACATCTTCTCTAGACTGCATCCTTTCAAATATGAATTATATTCCCCAACTGCTGCCTGTAATTCAGGCTCTATTCTGCCTTACCCTGTACAGGTAACATGTAAAATTATGTTTACAACTGTGCTGGATGCCCTACAGACGGGCAGGAAACGTCACACCTAAATGAAATCTCTTTGCACTTCTCAAGAAGATTTGATAGCAGCAGTTCCAACTGAACCAAACAAAACACACCTCCTCCATCACATGCAGTCACAGAACCAGAAAGGACCTTCCTTCCAAACCCCTGCCTTGCTTCCTGCTCTCAACACACCATATCAGGCAGAAGGAACAGGACACCCCTGGATCGGTGGATCCAAGTGAGAAATTAACCCCTCTGTATCTCCAGATCCACCCATCTGGACCAACAGGGCCTGTCCAGGACAGTGCCCAGCAGTGTGCAGCCAGTGCTCATTTCAGAAGGACACCCAGGCTGTTTGGCTCACCAGGCTGAGCAGAAGTGGCTCAGTGAACAGAAACACACTGCATCAGGAACACGGCTGGGTGAGGAGGTCTGAAACATCCACTTGAAATCCAAAGTCTAGAAAAGGTTTCTAGTCTACTGAGGAAAAAGTCATTCCAGCATCTCAGGGAAGAAGGCAGGAGATGGAGATAGATCAGCTGTGAGACAAACACTTGACAGAAGCGTGCAACCAGAAGATGCCAACACTGCTTTTGAGGAACAGCAGCTGCTACGGACACATAAAGGACACGAGGACAATGCGCTGCATCCAAGCTCAGCCAGCCTCACCACAGAGAAAGCAACCAAGCTAACAGCATCCATCTCTGTCAAACAGAAATGGCCATTACAGCTTGCAGCCTCCCAAGAAAGCCTTAGCACAGACACATAACCATCAATTCTGCACTTGAACAGCTACCATATCCAACCCAAAACACTTGCAAAGCCCTCAGACCCAGTAACACCATTAACCATCCCAGGATCCAATCCCTGCCAACAACTGCTACTCCCACAGAGAAGAGCAGCACCTGTCTTGGACAGTGTTGACAATCTCTTGCACAAACATGAAACTTAAGATGTCATCAACGAACAACGAAAGCTCTTCTGTGCTAGACAGCAGCCACTGTGACTTCCAAGTGAATCTGAGACAGAAATCCACACAGATAAACACAGAAAAGTCAAATCCCTAGAGATGGCTTATGGTGGGGACGCACTACCTGAGATGAAGTCCTTTATTTAATGGACTAACAAGGTCGGAGAGAGGAAAGAGCCCCAGAAAGGGTTCTGCAGAAAATCTTTACAAGGGTTTGATGATGTGATGAGACACAAAAAGTGAACATCTAAATGCAAGCTCTATAACCAATAAGAATACTCTATTTCAGAGAAGAGAGAGAAAGGAAGAGGAGGACTTGCTGGAAAGGTCACTCAAGATTTTAAGAATCATCTGAAGTACTCTATAAAATTTCTCTGTTTTGTAATTACCATCAATAACTCATCAGAAACATGATCCTAACTTGATGAAGGCTTGTTTGAAAATCCCCAGCATAAAGAAGCTCCCAGGAACAGAGCCCAGCAGGTATGTCCTGGGGAAGCAGAAGGCACTGAGCTCCAGGAGAGAGGCAGCGACGTGCAGAGCCAAGCAGGAGCAGCCTATGACAAGGACACCCCAGCGAGCCCAGGCAGCAGGGAGGCTGCAGGTGCAGCTTCTGACACTTGACACTGACAAAACTTCTGAGACCTTAGAGAAGAAAAAAGTGGGACATATTTTGCATGCTTGCTGCATCTGCCGCAGGGACCGGCTGCAGAGCAGCACTGTCCAGCTAGATTGGTGGATCTGAGGATACAAAGCTGATCTTTTTGGTGCTGATGTACCCTGGTATTTGCTAGAGTCAGGAACAGCTCTGTGCCACGGTTGCTCTCAGACTTTGGACAGGGATATCCTGGGGCTAAACTGGCTAGAAAACTCACCGAGACCTCATCTCTGCATAACTCTCCTAACATCTCCCTGCTACTAAAACGATAATCCTCAACTTTTGTCTGTTTTAGTGCTGAAAACAATTCTATATCACAGTTACGGCTTTCACAAGTAACACAGAAACAAGAAATTCTAACAAAAAGTAATAAGCTGAATAAAGAGATAGGAAAACAACAGTGAATCAGTCTTGACATTAATTATAGGCATATCTAGCATTATCAGCTACAACACTCAATTCAATCAATTCTGGAAGGCATTAGCTCCAGTGTAAACGAAGAAGATCCCAATTTAACCTTTTAATTCTGGAAAAAAAAAACTCCTACAGTGACTCAAACAGAGATTTAAACAATCTACAAATAACTGAATTAATCAAACTGCATTTAACTAACACTGGGTGTCAGCTAAATAATTTCAAAGTTGTTCCACTAGTTGTGCCGTTGGCTTTATACTCACATGTGTGGATTTTGGAAAGGAACTCCAGAAGTATTTAGAGTAAATCTTGCTGTGGACTTGAAAGGTGGATTTGCAAAATTTAACTTCAGCGCTTTGCGTTTACCTGGGAGACAACGAACATAAAGTAAACTTTTTGTCAGCACAAAATATTGAGAGCATCTGGAAATAAACAGAAAAAAAGACATATAGTAAGAAAAGGATTTTATATTTTACAACAATAGCAAATCACAGCTTGTGTTGGGACATGGGGATGGCCCAACACTAAAATTGACACAGTTAACTGCAAACCCTCATCAGAAAATCTCCTCACAGCCTGCTCCTACTCTTACAGTTTGTGAACTTTATACACCAAGTTTCCTCCTGTTTTTACACAGGGACAGAACATTTTTTAACACAGTTAAATGTTGGTCTATTGATTTCTACCTCAGTAGGTTTCTAAGGATAGTTTCAATTATGTCGATTCACCATCTGGAGCTGGATTTTCTACAAATCCAACAAATACAGAAGCTTAGGCTGCTCCTGGGAAGCAAACAGGATGGTTTGTTTCTGCTCAGCTGATGAACAAGGAATGTGACCGGGAAAAACGAACATCCTGAGAAATGCCAGGAATTTCCATCCAGCAGAGATCACATGGAAATGTCCTGTAAGTGAAACAACAGACTCAGATGAACCAGAAGTCTGAGGAGAGCCAAAGCAAACTCTGCTCCCCAGCAGCCTCCCATAGCTTCAGCTGTGGACTCCAAACCTTGAGTTTCATCCTAAAAAAGACTTTTGACTCCGTGTCTCTATTCCTTGCAGACACATCACTCTAACTGGAGGCAAAAGAGCCTCCTTAGATGCAGGAGTTTTGCCAGGATTTTGCTATGCACAGGTTCCTTACAGACCACCCTGGCTCACTACAACAGAGAGGTGTGGAGATGATGGTGCTTCTGCAATGCACTAAAGCCCATCACTACCAAGGCTGTGTGATCTAACTTAGGAACAGATCACTTTTTCACAAATTAGGGTAATCCACAACACCAGATCTGAAAGTATGAAGTTTCTTGACTTACGGTCTTCCCAATTTTAACTACTGGCTTTGTTCAGCTGCATGTTAATGGTTATACCAAGTCCACACCATATTTGAAAGCACGATGGCCCGGACTTTGGCTGAGCAGAAGTGGCAAGTACTGTTTCGAGGGAATCTAAACAGGGTTGTATTCTAAGGTAGGTTACTCTCCAAGAAGAAAAAAGACAGCCAAAAATAGCTTTCTGGTTGTAAATAAGTTAATCTACTCATAAGGATAGCAATCTTTATTGCAAATCATCCCAGCCTTACAGTGGTAGTGGTGGTGGTGTCCTTAAAACCATTTTTAAAAGGATGTTATCACTCTACTACCACACCTGTGCAGGGAACTGAGCTCCAGCAGTGATGCCTTGTGCCCCCAAACGCACAGCCCTTGGCATTCCATAGACTGCAGCCAAAACAGACACTGGGAAAAGCACCTACACAACAGCCCCAGAAAAACCTGGGCTCACAGCAGCCCTTGTTCCTTGCTGCACTGGTGAATGGGTGCTAGGCCAAGGACAGAATTATTTATGTGCTGCTATCTGTCACCAGAATTAATGGAAGCACTTGGCTCTGCAGTTCAGTTCTCATCACTGCCAGGCCCTTTAACCACCACCACAGCCAACCAGCCTTCACACAACAAGGAACAGCTGTCGAGCAGGTCACATGCAGGCCAAAAGGATTCCTCCAGAGTTAGATTGTGTACTACTATTTTTACTTCACCTAGGACATCTATGATTTACAGAATCACAAAATCATTTAGGTTGGAAAGACCTCTAAGACCACCAAATCCAACCATCACCAGCACCACGACCTTGTTCACCATCAAACCACAGCCTCAAGCACCACATCCACATGTTTTCACACTTGCAGGAATGGGACTCCACCACCCTCCTAGGCAGCCCCTTCCAATGCTTGAGACAGAAACACAAGCTGTGACAGCAAACAGCAGGCAAGAAAGTCAATGGCTCTGTAATGAACATCAACAAAAAGACAGAGGAAACGGAGAAGAATGGATTATTTACTTCCATTTGGAAACAGAGCTGAATGCTTGAGGACATTTTCTTAACAGAAAACTACCAGTTCTGACTTCTTCCAAGGTAATTCCAAGCAAAGCTAGTGCAAACTTCAACGTGAGATGGAAAAAAACCCAACAAAATGACACAGATCTCTGCTCTTCCAACAGCTTTAAATAACCCAACTGCTGTACCTTGTCTGCTAACAAAATGCCTGCTTTGATATAGAGACAGCAAAGAATATTTACCTGCGTTCAGAGCTGCAGCCCCACAGCTGCTGACATCCTGAACGCTCCCAGCATTTCCAGCTGGTTATTCCTGCTGCTGCTGGCACAGCTCTGCCTGCCCACAGACCCTTCAAATCTACTATCTTGCAGTTATATCTCCTTCCTTTTCAGTCTTGCTCATGCATCTACTCCAACACCGGCACAACTAATTTGAGACTAAAGTAGGTTTCCAGTCTTAACCTCACGATAAACTATTTTTCAAGGAAAAACTAGTCAAATTTTGAAACAAAACCTGAGGAACTTCAGCATATCATGCAGTTCTATTTGAGGAATCTGGATCAAAGAAAAGGCCTGGGGTTTGACTTAATAGTTTTAAGAGCTGCAACTACAGAAATTCACTTTAAAGGGTACAAATATTTTCAGTGCGTTTTAGTCCTTCAATGAAACCTTCAATTTCGTATAATCTGAGAGTCAGCATTCAAATCTGAAATGATGATTTCGCACTGCAGGAGCAAGCTAAGCATGCTCATTTTTAGGAGTCACCTCATTAGAAAGAGGATTTATCCATAATTCATCCACAGCCCCAAGTGTGCTTCCAACTAGGGAGCACAAACACCCAAGTCTAGAGCAGCCAGGACTCTGGAAGGATTACTGGCCACTGCCTTCATGGAAACACTCCATGGCAAAACAATCCTACTAGACAATATTTTAGTGAGACATCTGCGTGATTTGGGGCTGGAAGGTGGCTCACAGCTGCACCAGCAGACACCCACCGCCATGACTGGCAATGCAGGATGCAGGATACATCCAACAGCACTTCCAGCATCTATAAATACCTCCACCACAATGCCTGGTAAAGTAGGTTAAGCTTAGAGGGCAAGAAATTGCAATCGGATTAAGATTAGTTCCCTCAGACTGGAAACTCCCAGAAGCAAAACCTGAGAATGAAGTCTCTGGACTCTCCAAAACCCACTGATAACCTTTAATATTATCCCTGACGCTACCCTGCATGGAAACACCATTCGTATGAAGAGGGTTAAAGTTCCCTGCCCAGAGGAGAGAGCAGCACTGGGGTCAGACAGCAGCTTCCATCCCAAACTGGGGTTCAGGCAATTTCTGGCTGGAGAGCAGCATTTAACACATGGCTCACAGTCCCAGTCCAGTGCCACGCCTGGTGAAACGCTGCTGGAGAGAACCTGGAGGGCTCAGTTGTCCACAGGGGAGGTGCTGCCAGACCAGGAGTCTCTGTCTGCCATCACAGCAGCACTTTGCTTCACCCAAAATATTCCTGCAACCTGTGTGCCTGAGGCAGCCACAGCATAACCCTGCAGAGCTGAGCCTGTCACAGGGCAGCTGTCAGAAACAAAGGGTGACACTGCCCTGGGAAATTTATTGTGCAGCACCTGGAGCCTCTCACGGTGAATAACAATAACAAATTATATAAACGGCCATGCCAGGTACTTTTTCAATATGAAACGGCACAGCAACAATTATAAAATATACCACAGGAAGGAGAATTGGGGAGAGGGTTTGGTTGATTTTATTTCTTTCCTTTTGAATTTTAGGAGCCTGTACTCAGACTAAAAGCAAGGGAAAAAAATCTGCCCTTGAGGCCTTTGCTTAAGGTCAATGGAAAGGATTTAGTTACTTTGGATAAAGCAACAAGCATGTTTCCATCACCCCTCTAGGTACCTTAGGCCAGCAAAGTGGCAACATCAATCACAGCCTGCATCCCACTGGCTCTGATAAACACCTTGGATCCAGCTACCAGACTGAATCCTACAGTCACAGATCATAGAATAAGAAATCCTCCAGAGTCAGGGGAATAAGAATAGTTACATGTTGTCTGTCACTGACTAGTTAGATAACTAGGAAGAATAAGCAGAGAAAGTGTGCATGTGGAAATGTTCAATGCACAAATAAAATGTTGGAAACAACTTGTACTACAGTGAGGACACTTATACTGGAACAGGCTTTTAACAGGCTCCAGATCCAGACTCTCCTTGGGAGGGATAATACTCTGACCCCAGCACTGGGCTGCTTTTCCACTTGACCACTATTTCCACAAGAAATAATCCTTGTGCAATGCAAGCACAGCAGATCTTCATGTCGATCCAAAACTTTGTAATATATAGGGATTCTTTTCCAAATACTGCCAGCCTGACATCCAAGTGTAGCAAAGAATATATCAAGCCAGTTTTCCAAATTTGGATCTGCTTCACATGAATATAACTTAATGAACACTCAAAGGCTTTGTTAAACATCACATCATGGCTCTGCGCAGATCAGCTTTTTGGCTGATGTTTTTCTTACAAAAAAAATATATCTTGTGCACTCATAAAAATTCCGGCTTTGTAGTGTCTTGTGAAGCATTCAGTGTGAATTAGCAATACCTTGTAGTAGGACAAGCACAGGAAGGAACCCCTGATTCCCACTGTTGAGACATGTCAGGCATTGTCTAATGACTGATGTTTCCAACAGAATTTGCAGCTTTAACAGCTTGGCAGCATCAAAGCCTGTTCAGAAAGACACACGGTGATGGCACTCTTGCCCAACATTGTCATTCAAGTGACAAAACACTCGGAATGCCAGGAATGAGCTGCTGCTGTGCTGGAAGGAGTGAAGGCAGCAGGTACCAAACCCTTTCCACGTTTCAGCTGAAGGCTGGACTCAACCAGGGATTTGGGCACAAGGCTGCTGCCTTCAGGAGCTTGGCAGATTGCCAGAGCTGCCTCCAGCAGCTGGCTGCTCTCTGCAGTGTTGTGGATATTTACTTACGTGGCAGAAATTTTCACTTTTTTGCTACCAAAGATAATACTGATTGAAGTGTTACAACAATTAAACCTGTTCCTGAAGAACTGCATAGATGGACACAGCAACTCTGACTCCAAACCAACAGCCAAGGGATCTGCAGCAAGACACTTCTGCAGCAATGAACAACAGACTGGCTTTGGTACATCAGCTGATGCAACTCTAAACAAAGACCTTGCATCCTGTCAGCGAAGAGACAACAGATCTAAAAAGATAAATAAAATTTTAAATAAAGACCTTAATACAGCCATTCCTAATGCAAGCAAACACTGCAGAAAGTGAAAGTAGAGAAATGAGGAGCTGCAATAACGTTACCTGCAGAGCAGGAAGCTGAGGCTTTTGTGGTTTTCCTTTTCTGTGTGGTTCCAGATGAGTAAAATCCCAGTGTTCCCAGCCAGGACAAACCCTAGCCTCTGCAGAGCTTGGCTCCAGCACATGGATCACAGTCAGGAGGTGAAACTTCTGTGGAGAGCTCTGGTCTCCTTCCAACACCCAGCTCAAAGGGTTCTGCTCCCCCGAAGGACACACAAACCCTTCATTTCCACAGCACAGGAACTCCTGCTGCCTTTTTATTGCTACAGTTTTTATAACCGAAAAAAAGAGTGCTTTTCAATACTTTGTATTTATCTTGCAGCACTATTAACAGGCCCTGACCATAAGACCAGGATCTTGCTGTAATGAAATTACACTGGGAAGGGATCTTCACATCAAAGTCTGGGAAATAAATTTCAAACAGTTCTGAGGTCTGCAACCCTGATAGAAACAGGAAAAAAAGAGAAGAGAGCCTGACCCTTTCATTTTCTTTATAAAGACTTGTCAGCAAAACATAAATGGGAAGGAACTACCCCTGGGAACAGCCCTTCCCACAGACACGGCAGAGCTGGGCACAGGCAGAAGCCCAACACACGAACACAGAGAATGGCTTGGGCTGCTGCCTGGGCAAGGAATGCCACGGGACAGGGACCTCAGCCACGGGAAGTCCAGCTCTGCATCCTGCTGCTCCGCAGAGCTGCATCCCAGTCACAGCAGAAGCTGCAAGCTAAAAGCGGCTAGCTAAAAGCTGCTCTCTCTAGGCCAGCAGGAAGTCAGTTCCATTGCATATTTCCCCCCTCATTGCACCATTTATTCATACCCTGACTCTCCAAACTACACCAAATGACTGAATCTCTTAAACACAAAACTAATTCTGAACCATTACAAAAATCACAGAATGATTTGGGCTGGAAGTGACCTTAAAACTCATCTCGTTTAGCCTTCTGCCATGGGCAGGGACACCTCCCACTATCCCAGGTGGCTCCAAGTTCCACCCAACCTGGCCTTGGACACTTCCCGGGATCCAGGGGCAGCCACAGCTTCTCTGGGCAGCCTGTGCCAGGGTCTCATCACCCTCACAGGGAATAATTTCTTCCCAAGCAAAGAATTTCTTCCTAATCACACAGAACTCACATCAGATGACCACACTACAGACCTGGGTACAGATCTGTTGCTTGATCTAAGGGGCAGGTCACGGCAAAGCTCCAGCTCCCTGAGCAGTGACAAGGACCCGACCCACCAACACTTGGAAGGGGCAGGTGTGATGCAGCAGGCTCTGGGATGCAGGCACTACAGCAATGTGCATGAGGAATTTAGCAACACTGCACTCTCAGGAAGCAGCAACCTTGCTGTTTACCCTTTTACTAAGGTAAATAACTAGGGGCAAACACAAAATTTCGCTGCTAAAGAAATAAGCACCATAAAATCTCTCAATAAAAATTCCCCAAGTGCACTGGATTTTGAAAGTCTGTGTAAAAAAGCTCTACTGCAGTGCAGAGGGCAGGCAGGAGTCCGGAAGGAGCCTGAGAGTCTGCCCAGCTAATCCCCGCGGTCTCACGCTGGGTAACAGAAGACTGTTGCAAAAATATCAGCCAGTAGCCCCAACTCAGATCCAGCTATCTTCTTCCCTTGCCCTTGTCCCCATTAACTCCTTCTCCCTCCAAGCTTCCAGTAAGAATGTGTGTGTCCTTGTAGTGCAGTCACAATTCTTTCACTGTGTTGCTGTATGTGATAATTTTCCTTCTCTTTTCCAAGAGATTTCCAAGGGTCTTTGCATTTCTTTGAGTCTTAACATGGACATGGATCATATCAAACCCACAGTCATCTAAAACAACTGCCATCCTTGGGATTGAATCACCATGGTTGGAACAGCAGCCACTTTTCTCCTGGCATAAGTCAATGTTCCTGCTGGTCAGTAAAGCAGCAGCAGCTCCTGCCAGCTTGGATGAAGAAGACCCAAACTCCCCCTTTACCAGCTCAGCTGCCATGGAGCAACCTGTGTTGGCTGCTAAACCCACAACTCTTGAACACAGTGTCTGAAGGGACAGGAAGACAGTTCTTATTACACCCTCCATTTCTGCATTGCTCAACAGCAAGGACATCAACCTGTGGAAGAATGTTGTCACATTATCTGTGTTTGCTTTGGGTCTCAAAGAGTCAGGACATGCCAGCACAGGATTATTCTGAGAACACTGGGCAGTCAGAGCTCTGCTGCTGAAGTCAGAGTATCACTGAGCTCTGAGAGGGAAACCCTACACAAACCTTCCCAGAAAGCTGCTATTTACTACATGGAAACAACACTGTGGACAAGTGGCTCCTGGACTGCTTCCCAGGTACTGTGAGAGCAGCACAGAGCCCTGGTATGGGGCAGGGTGCAATTCAGACTTTTGACAGCTCACAATGAAGCAGGGTCCCTGCTGCCAGTTCAGTTCCAGGCTCCAGTTCAAGTCAGCCCTGACTAAGGCCTGTCTATACTAAAGCAAATGACCAGACCTAGAAACATTGCAGGGCTTCGTTGAAATAAACTGTGCGTTCACACATTCTTCATTTCCCGTATTTTAGTAGGGCAGGAAAAAAGCAGCCGTACTAACAAGTCAGCCTGGCAATTTCTTCAATTCACAGAAGATTCCAAATGATGGCCCTGATGGGGAAGCCAGCCAAGCCCTCCCACACGACCATCCAGACAGACACACATGGGCTTGGACACCAGCTCCCACCACTCCTCTCTCAACCTTTGCCACTTCCACACTTGCTGAGAAGATCTTTCTCCCATTTGCTCAGCTGCAGTCCTCATCAGCAAGATCAGCAGGGCTGAAACCACAGAAACAGGCCAGAGAGTAAATTTTTGTTCTTGGCCCCAAGGACATCAAGCACTGATGCACAGTGGCAAAGCTTAACCCATAAGAAGCGTATCTGGCTATGACGCTGGCATAACCAGCTGGGCAGACAGACTCCAGGCTATTACTCCAATTCTTCTCAAAATGACATAAATTCACTAGAAATATATTTTAAAATGATTTTGCATTTCCAGGATTAGAAATATATTTTAAGATAGATTTTGTATTTCCAACAGAATGCTGGCAGGCTTGTTCAGATATTCCACAACATGGGGCTCCAGTGCAGAAAGAACTCAACTGCCAAGCTGCTGCCTAAAGCAGCACATATCTAAACCTTTGCATCCAACCCTTTGTTCTTCCAACAGAAGTCTGAGCTCATTCACAACTCTTTGTGTAAACTTGCATACTAACTTACACCTTAGTGTCACAGTTTCTAGTGACAACAGCTGGGCTAGAGCAGATCAGAAAGCAGAGAGCTGACCTCTTCCCCAAATGATGCAGGAAACCAGCTTTAAAAGCTGACATGCAAACACCCCACTTTCCACACACTGATTGTTGCAGCTACCCCAAGGCAAAAAGGACCCTGAAGAACATCTCAGCTCTTGGCCAGCATTGCACAAAGCCGTTCTGACCATCCTGCCCCTTCCCACTTTTTGCCCATGCAGGTTTCTGAGTGGGACAAGAGGAAACAGGAAGATATTAAAGGTAGGATGAGGTTTCCAGAATCTGGCATGAGACCAAGTCCTGAACTGACAGTGTTCAGGAGAGGAACTGGTCTTTACAGGAAAACACGGACATGGTCCCACTGCTCCCCAGAAGAGATTTCCAAACGCAATGCTTTTATCTTCGTCCACAACCCCTCCCAGGTCAAACAACACAGCCATATGTTTTTAAAGGAAACTGTTTTATCTCTGTCCACAAACCTCTTCAAAGTACAAACACTTTGCTTTCTGGTCCAAAAGCAAAGTGATAGCAAACTCAGTTCAGAGAACCACTTCCAGAGAATTAGGTCCAAAGCAAACCACACAAGCCTTTTGGTCCAGTGAAAAAAAATAAGCCTAGACAAAAACAGATAAACTCCCATTCGGCTCAGCTGTCTGCTCCCAACAGCTGTCCTCCTTACGCCACAGGGCATCTCCTGAAGCACCCCAGAAAGATCAGATAAATTATTCAAAACACAGACTAATTCCTGGCTCTTGGACTCTTTGTTCACTCCAGGACCAGCAGAGCTGTCTGCTTCCTGGAGGGCTCGCCCTGCCTCCAGTAATGGCAAACACCAAGGCTTTGATTTGCAGAAGAGGAAATCAATTTAGCAGCTAACAAATACACAATTTGTGCAATACATGTACTCCCATCTCCTCTGATGCTCGTACGGAAGTTAATGGGCCACACCCACTAAACACTGTCACTGCACCGCCCATGTGCACGGCAGGCCAGCTCACCTGACAGGAGAAACAGGAGGGAGATGGGCAGCGATACTTGGTACCACCGTGTTGTATTTCCTCACTAACAGCACTAGCACAGATCTTCCCACCAAGGGTTCAGCCTGAGGAGTCAAGGTCACACATTTTGGAAGATGCTCTGCAGCATCACATGATATTCCTAATGCAAATCCAGGTCAATGATACCTCACGTGCCCTGCAAAGGATCTGTGCAGGCATGGAGCAGGCACCGAGCAGGGCTGCAGAGAGCTCCACTGGGACCGTGCTTAAACAAACCTATGACATCTGATAAAAATCACCTTTCCACCTAACCACGAGGAGATACAGACATGTTACACCTGCATGAACTGCAGGACTGATCTTGAAGAAACAGCCACCTAAGCAGACCAGGAAATGCACATCATGGGCACCTTCAAGATCTAAAGCTGCCCCTCAAACAAAAAGAAATCCAGTAAGATTGCAGATGCCCATAAGAACCAGACTAATGTAGCATAAAATAAAAGTGGAATGAGAAGTTTAGCACCAGAGACTGGCCAGAACACCAGCCCCTGAATGCTCAAGCTGACAAAGCTTCCCTGCTGAGGCTATGGCAGCTCAACTGCTGAGGTAGAGCAAATTTGCAACTCTCCCTTTCCCCCTTATCATTATTTCCAAATGTATTTGGCTACCAAAGTTTATCAGTCTTCTTTTACATCCCTACTGTCCTCTGGGTGCTCTGAGTTTACCATATTAAATCACAGGAATTAGTTCAAGTCTCTCCTGCTGCAAATGTCTCTGCAATCTCTCCTTCCCTTCAGCTTCAGGAAGGGTCTTGGGAAAAAGGCCAATTCACTCAGACACAGTTCCAAAGAGGGAAGATGGGTCCTGAGCCTGGACCACTCACGAGGCAAGGGGACAAACATGGGCCAACATGGGAAATGCCTTCAAGGTGAACAAACAGATGGGCTGTGTATGTTAAAGGTACATGTATGTAAAAGGTACAACCAGCTCTTGCAGTCAGTTCAATGCTGGTAGCACAGGACCACCCCTTTGAGAGGCTGCCACACGAGGTGCCGCCTGCAGTGGCAGTTTTCCAAGCATCTCATATACATTTACATAAATCCACCTAGCCAACCTCAGCAAGAGACCTGTCCAGCTCCTCAGCAGCAGTATAAGGAGGTAGGTGTGGGTTGAAAACAGGGTGCAGAGTCACAGCAAAAATTATTTTGTCTTGTTCAGACACTAACATAACCACCAGTAAAAACCAAAGCTCCAAGGCTGCACAAATCCTCCCCAACACTGCAATCCTGTCCCAGGAGAACGAGATGAAACCCACTCTCCCTGCATTTCAAACTTTATGAACAATGGCTTAACCCCTTGGCACTCTCAGGATAACTCTGAGCACTTTCCTTCTCATTGATTTTGATAATCCAGTATTTCAATATTTTGACAGCCAAGTCAGTGCCGACTGTGAGGGGTGAGCCTCACACTCATGTTCTAGACATCCTCCAAACAAGATGGTCATGTGCAGATGGAGAGATAACGACCATGCAATAGCTGTTCCATTCTCAGCCTAGCAGAGACACAAGTTATCTATGAGCTGAATGGAAGAAATACAGGTGAAGTGTCTCTCTCCAGGGATTTACCATTAGTAACTACTGCACATTAATACAGCTATAGTAACACACCTTTTTTAAAGACCTTTTTCCACGCTCAACAAGCACTGCACTGTCATTTACCCACTGCTCACACATCCCTTCTGCAATCAAACAAGTTCACAATATGAAAAGAAACCACAGTGAAAAGGTTCAGCTGCTGGTATCAGGCAGGTTTTTCTCACCCTGCTGCTGCAGCACAGCAATCCCCACCTTCCTGAGTGGATGCTGCTGTCTCAGTACAAGGCAAAAGGGCAAGACACACATCCACATCTAAGGATACATCTGAATCCAATAAAGCCCATTTTAAATGAGGTACATGAGAGCTGGGAACATCACCAGCACCTTTCCAATGCTAGTCCCGATCAGTGCACTCCAGCCTCTGAGAGCATGCCAGCAGCATCACATCCATTCAGAGATTTTTATACCTTCTTTATAAATGTCACTTCAGTGAAGCCTGGAGATGGATATTTGCTGCCAGTTCCTGCCCACGGGGCAGAGCACTACACAAACACTCTGCACAGCTTCTTCTCCTCACACAGTTTTCCTTTCCAGTCTCCACAGGTAGCCTGCCTCCTCCACCAGGAAGCAGACCTCCACATTTTTTTTTTCACATAACATCTTATCAAACCTAAATTCAACGGAAGACATCCAACTTCAAAGCTGCATCATCCTAAAAAGCTGTTTATGTGTGTTTGATACATGCAGAGCTTGGTGTGCTTACATGAGATTCCGGTAAGAAATGCTTCACTGCATACACACACATTTAATTTCAGGGACTCCTCAGCAACATGACATTTGGAAAGCACACATTTTGGCTTTTTTTGCTTCCTCACAAAACTCATCTTTCTCTTACAGGAAAACCCTCATTTTCATGGGCAACGCTCTGACTTCCACTCCTCCTGGCTTCCTCAAATCAGCATAAAATAACTGAAAAGGCCTCCCAGCATCTGAGGAGACTAACCAGCATGTTTGGGCTGCTCCTTTACCAGGAAAACAGACATATCAAAGACATCAGTTGATTAAAAGTAAATCAAAATAGAAAGCCAAAGTGCAAAGCCATATGCCCACATACCAATACAATCCTACACACAAAAGCGTACGCCAAGACTCAAACACAAAGCAGACATGGCCATACGGCCCATACAGGAATAAACTAGGGGCACAAATGAACTAAAATGCACTGGTTTGCTCACCACACAACTTTTATTGTTCTTAGCAAATGCAGATATGTCCAAATAGATATACACCATCAACCTGGCAGTCAGCCTGCATCAGTGGTGTCTGCTAACACACACAGGTTTGATAATTTTATCAAGGGCAAGAGGAAGTACAGGCACCTTCTGACTGTATTCAACCAGTTCTCACCTGCTCACTTGGCCTGTATTAGCATAAGAATGGGCAATTAAATACACAGGGAGAGATAACACTTATTTTATTACTTACTGAGGACAGGCATTGATTCTCCCCTCCAATCTCCTTATCGTCTTCTTTTCTATCCTCCTTGTTCCCATATCTACATCACACGTTTCATTTACCTGGCCACTCATACACTGCTTCATACCCAAACTGCTGCTCACTTGCTGCCCCTTCACAACTCCTACACCTCCCCACTGACTCTTGCTACCCACATTCCCCTGAGGTTCCCTAAGCAAACTGCCATGTTTACACTGCTAACTCACTTTCTCTGCCAGCATGCCTCTCTGCTCTGAGGCAAGTCCTCCCCACCTGCCTTTTGACAGTGCCCACTCTGTTCCAGCAGATCCAGCATTTCATTTCTCTCCTCCTGCCAGACATGGGTGCAGGAGCACCTTCCACAGTGGGGAGGGGAACAGCTCCAGTCACTCCATGCACTCACCAAGGCAGCAAGCAGCAGAGGAGGAGACAGGAATCATGGAATCTCTTACTGAATTCCCATACTGAGGATCATTGCAGTCACAGGGATGCCCACAAATGGTTGCAAGCAATATTCTGCTTGTGCCAGTGCTGTGTGCAGGAGCCATGATTACCCCACTGACGGTGTACGTTACACACTCATACCAAATTCACCTGACCACAGTGACTGACGAAGTCCATCACAGTACTCACCAATTCTGCCACCAGCCAAACATGAACAATCCCTGACCTCTCAAAAAGCCTCCCAGCAGCTCTTTCTGACAGAAAAATGTACAGGACAGAGTCTCCTTGTAAATAGGAACTGATCTCCCAACTTCAGTAAGCCACTGATGTCATGAATGGCATCCAAGGGTGAGAGAGGGACTGCAGTCCATCTCCTCATGCACTCAGATACCTCTTAACAACCTCCCTGTTGAGGCTCCTTGCCTCATACCTGCCAAGGACTCTCTCACCAGAGACAGACCTCCTCTGATTTTTGCTAAAATGGCTGGAGTCGGGGGAAGAAGGCAAAGACATCAAATAGGGAGCAAACAGGACCACACACACGTCTGTGAAGGGAACTGAGAATCCCAAATTCTGGTTGAACCGGTCAGGAATTCCCACCCAACACATCTGAGCCATCATGTGCATGCTGAGAAGACATTACAGTAGCTCTGCTCTGCTTTTTAAAGACACCAGAGCACACCAGGCAGTATTTGGAGAAGTCCCAGTTGCCTCCAGTATTCCTGAATGTCCAATGCAGCTGAGCTGATCCCACAACCATCAGTTATAAGTGGTTCCAGGTCCTGTTTGAGGGACTCTCGCCTCAGGGGAGCTTGCCCAAATGCATCTGGGCAGGGTCTCCAAAAGCTACAGACTGCTGTCCAGGGGTGCACTGTCACTGTCCCTTGGCATGGGAGTTCCACCCTCTCCCACTCCCACCTCCCTCTCAGCAGCAGTTGCAAAAGCCAAGTCAGAGTGTTTCTGGCTGAAAATTAACTGAGGAAAACTTCTTTTTTTTTTTTCAAATATAATTACTTATTTCCAGCTTAATGACTTCCCTGCTCCACCTTATCATGTTGTTTAAGCCAATTAAATCAACACTGATGCAGTCCTACCTACTCTTCTCCCCACCCAGCAATGCATTCTTGCACCTCCCTTGCTCCAGTGCCTGCCAGCCCTACCACAAGCTGGGCATCCCAACCGTGGAACTCTCTACACTTTTGTGGAGTTTTCTGTGTTCAGCTCAGCTTGCCTTGGCATCAGCAGGAACACATGTTGTGGGCAAGGCCACTGTGCATCTTGGAGAGCAGCCAGAGCTGCCCCAGCAGCCTGCATACCACCTGCAGCCACGTCCAGCCTCTTCCCACCCCACCCAGGTGGAGTGGCAGCACAGGTCCTCCCGGGACAGAGTTTCTTTCAGGTTCCAGGAACCACTACAGCCACAGCAACCTGCTGCTCCAGAGCCCAGCCAGGATCACACACACAACTCCTCCTGGAACACCTAAACACTCACCTTTACCTTTGGAAAAACCACCAGCACTTGGGCACCATCACACTGGCCCATGGTACTGAATCCATATTTAAACAGCCACTTTAAACCAACTACAGCAGAACCAACTGTCCTTCCTCCACTGGAGAGAGCATGCAGATGTTACATCACTACAAGCTCACAGGACATCACAGGTGCCTGGGTGCAAAACCAACTCTCAGCCTTGGAAGATACAGGTGATGCACGGGAACAACTCAAATATGAAAAATAGGTCAGCTGGAAATACAAGGGGCAACATCAAGAGCTGTAACTGCACTATAACAAGGCTAGTTCCTATTTAATCACAACTGCTTTGGCATATCATGGTCAAGTTTTTAACTCATACATTTAATACACAAGGTCTGGGATTCTGGTTTTTGAAAGATAGATAATACTACCTTGACAAGGCTCAAAAGGTACCCAATCCTTCACAGAGTAGAAGCTACAAGGAGCCAAAATTCACATTTTTACTCCATGTTTACCAAACTCTTCAGTCTCTTCAGTTCTCTGCCCAAGCAAGTCCCCACCAGTCTCAGCACAGCCCATACCAGGAGGACAGAACACAGAATACAGCAAATAACTGTGACAAACATTATTTCACAACAGTACCTGCACTTCGGTTACAGAGAGCAACCTTTCTTTTTTCCTGGTCCGAAAACAGGGCAAACTGCTTCTTTAATATTACCATCCCTGTATTTAATTAAAAACACCAAACAAACCAGCACTGTGCCACCTCAGCCTAGTAAGGCCTAAAATGTTTTTCAAGCAGAGAGTATTTTTCAGCGGTCTACCTTTAAAGAAGAAACTCAAAAGGTTTGCTGAGACCTTTCTGAAAAACAAATATCCACCGTATTTGCAAGGCTGCTCAACCATCAACAAGTGCCGGTGGGAACCAACACGACCCTCTACAGCAATATAAATTTCCATCGGAACGGAACGAAACTGAACCCCAAGTTCGCAAGTTGAACTGATTTTACTTAAACGTTTGTCGTGAGAAAAGCACACACCGGCGGCGGAGGGCCGGGGGACACCGCGGCTGGCCGGGGCAGTGCCGTCGTGCCGCAGCCCCGGCCCGGCCGCACCGCGGGGCTCCTGCGGGCATGGGCCGTCCCCAGCGCACTTCGCTCGGGCCGCGGCCCCCAGGGATGCTGCTGCAGCCGCGGCCTGCACCAGTCACCCGGTGCGGCCGCAGAACCGTCCCCGGCCAGGAGAGGCCGGAGCCACGTCCAGCCCGGCCTTTGTCCCGGCGGCCGGGGCCGAGCTCCGGGCAGGC
>WEKY01020313.1:0-23414 GCA_013390045.1 Picathartes gymnocephalus | reverse complement strand
GCGGGCGGGCGCGCAGAGGCGGGTCAGTGAGGGAGGGAGGGAGGGATGGATGGAGGGACGGAGGGAGCGCGGGCGCCGGGCCGGGCCGCTCCCGTGCTGAGCAGTCACCAAACCCCTTGTCCCCCGCAGCTCGTGTCCTGGCGCTCGCTGGCGGCCACCGTGGTGCTGGGCGGGGGGCTGCTGGCCGGCATGAAGGTGATGANGGGTGTCGCGTTTCGTGTTCAGACGAAGCGTTTTTCGTGTTCAGATGACGTGAGTTTTGCATTCAGATGTGTTTGACCTGCTTGGGCATTGTCACTGTATCACAGCTTTGCACAGGGCCGCGTCGTGCCTGTGCTTATGGAAGTGCCGCAGAAAATTTTCAAAAATTAGAAGCAATTCAACGTTCAGCCTTTTAAAGTTCCTAGGTTGGAATAGTTGTGTTTTGCCGCACGCTGTGCCGGGCTGTGCAGACACGGAGCTGGGTGTTGTGGGGTTCCTGCCGTGCAGAGTGTGAGCTTTGCCCTCTCCTGCAGGAACTGCCCACACATTTCCTTTTCATGAACTTACTGTTGAAAACAGAGATATTGCAGCTTTTAGGGTGTGTTCAGTTTTCAACGGATGCTGATTTTGCTGTTTCACACTGGGCCAGATACCTGTCTTTATTTTTCCCTTTCTTTTTAAACAAAAATGCTGTCAGATAACAATGAAAGATAATGTAATGTTTCAAAGGAATTTAGTGATATATTTAATTTTGACCAAAAGTAATGCTTTCTGGAAGGCACGTGCACGTTGGATTTCTGCGTGGTGGACCTTGACGTGACCCTGAGCCATGTCTGACTCGGCTGCTCCCAAGGCTTGCCTGGGAAGCATTGTGCATTGTGGCATAGGTGTGTTTGATTCCCACTCGTGTTTTGTAGAACTGGAGAAGGAGCGAAACCAAGGCATTGGGAAGCCGCTGCTGGGAGGGCCCTTCTCGCTGGTGAGCCATGAGGGACAGCCCAGAACCAGCAAGGACTACATTGGCCAGTGGGTGCTGATCTACTTTGGCTTCACTCACTGCCCTGACATCTGTCCTGATGAACTGGAGAAAATGATTGCAGTGGTAGACGAAATCGGTATGGGAATTCAGTTGGCATACGGGTCCATAACCGGTGTTCTTGGGAGGGTCAGATTTATTCTGATAAAATAGCACAAATGGTGATAACAGGTAGTATTTTTTTTTAAATGCTGCTGGCTATTATTCAGTAATTGAATTAATTGCTAAGTGGTATAGAGATCAATCATAAGGGTCAATAGGGTCTGACGTGACAGCACTGATCTTTCCACAGCAGGGGACTTGGGAATAAAAAGATGGTGGCAGGCTACAGGAAATACATTGCATTATATTTTTGCCAAAAAGTGACTATGAGGTATGTTAGGATTTTTTTCCCCTCTATTTTGTTCATCTCTGTGAGGTTCTCTGCTGAAGCAGAGTGGCTGTGCTGTGGAATGGAGAGAGGGAGAAGGCTCTGTGTTAGGGGAGTTTTCTTAACCTGCAGGCCCTCAAGAATTACTGAGCAGGAGTAATAGTAACCCAGCATGGGGGAAATGTGACCAAAGTGAAGGCTTTGGCTGGAACATGGGGGAGAGAGCCTGGGTTGTGTTTTCACATTTCTCCTGCTCCACCATCCTGGCATGCTTTCCTTGTGTCAGCCAGTGTTCCAACACATGCATCACACCACAGCATCTTCTGCAGCAGAGCCAGTCTGTCATCCCTCCTGAGCAGGGCAGGGCCTCTGGCTGCGGGGCTGGAAGCTCCCAGCACAGGCACAGAGCATTGCATCTCATGGCATTTGCTTCCTTCACAAATTACATAAATAAAGCTGCACAAAATGGTCTTTTTTTAGTCACTTGGGGTGGGCTTGGATTGATATTACATGGCTGTAAGATTGTTTGAAGCGAGATGAGAGATGATTTCTGGCTTTCTAAAAGAAATAATAATTTTTATGTCACAGATCGAATTCCATCTTTGCCTAACCTGACCCCACTCTTCATCACCATCGATCCTGAGAGGGACAACCAAGAAGCCATTGCCAGATATGTTAAAGGTATTCCTGCTTTCTTCCTCTGTGTCTCACAGCATGTAGTACAGAACACTGAAAAGGAGCCTCTTGAAGGCATTCTTTTCACTGAAATGTGTGAATGTGTTCTTTCTATCTAGAATTTTCTCCAAAGCTGATCGGGTTGACTGGCAGCAAGGCACAGATTAACCAAGTGGCCAAAGCGTACCGTGTGTACTACAGTGAAGGGCCCAAGGATGAGGACAACGATTACATAGTAAGTAAAAGGAGCCTTTGCTTACTGAAACACTGTGGATAAGAGCAGCATGTATATTTTAGAACCGGCTGTTGGATCTTTACTGAAGTCCACACTGGTATGTTAAGCTGTCAGAACCACAGTGCCCTCCTACAAGCTCAGAACCTTACCAAAGTGTGTTCTAAACAATCCCAGAAATGCAGGCAGTAGCACAGGAACTAGCAAGCCTGGCAATAGTTGAATTTCTTTCTAGTCGGTAACATGCTTCACTGGCTCTTTTCCTATGTGCTCCAAAGTGAAAATGGAACTGGGAAATTAAGGCAATAGGAACAGAGAGAAAAGAGAATTAAAACTGAGTAACAGCTCATTCCCTCCCAAACTGACACCAAGGAGTGGGGTCTTCCTGGCAAGAGACTTGGATATCTGCCTGCAGCTAGTGTGGGGATCTTGTGTCAAACGACCTGCAAGAGAGAGCGTATTAATTAATGCTAAATTGAGTGGGAATAAAATACATTATTATACATCTTTGTCTTGCCTGGACCTGTGATCCCAGCTGGGAATTGAGACTGACACTTGTGCCAGAAGAGGGCTCTGCTTTTTCTGCTGTGAGGTGGGGAAGAGAAACAAGTCCACTACAGCCTTTCCTGCTGGTTTGACTTGAACACTGAGATAAGCATTTCGAAAAATTCAAACAGATGTTCAGAAATTTTAATTTCAAGTATTACTTGAATATTACTGGTTCCTATTGAGTAATATCAGCTTTATAATTTTCAATACTAGAATGTCCAATTTACTTGTTTTTTCTATGGTTTATAAGATTTTGTTGAAACTCAAATCATAATCTCTAGAACATGCAGTGGGAATAGTGCAGACTTCAGGCAGGCACAGCTTGCAAAACTGTCTTTTGCACCCAAATTATCCTCCATCCTGACTGTATTTAATTTTCATAGCTGAGGGAGTTAAGATGTTCTGAGCAGGCAACTTGGGTTTTTAATTTTTTTTGTGTTAGTTTCCAGTTGAAGGATCTAAATTGTGGTTCAGAATTCTAAGCAATTCTTGCTTAAGAATTGTCTCCTATGGCTTCGTTTTGTGATCTTACCTTGAAAATTTGAAACTAAAGTAAAACATCTGAACTAAAACCACTTCAGTAAAATTTCGAGAACCATTATTTCAATGACGGAAATGCCATTAAATTTAATTCATCATTTTAGCTCGTGGTCCTGGAAATGTCGCTGTGATTCTCATTTAAAATGCAGCTGAACTCGGAGCACGGCTGTATTTCAGCCCTGAGCAATCGTGGCTTCCAGCGCCAGAACTCTGTGTCTTTGCTGAGAAAAGTGTTGTCACAGTTAGGTGCAGACAGTACTTGCAGGGGCATTTAAATAAATTTGCAGTGGCGCTAATTTTGATATAAATCCAGTTGGAATATCCGGGATGTGCATGGGTGAGGCTGCTTCATTGTGCCGGCAGGGGGCGGCCCTGTCCCTCATTTCCCTGTATCCCATTCCTGATCCCGATCCTGCATTTCCCTCTATCCCACTGCCGGTCCCGATCTCGCATTTCCCTGTATCCCATTCCCGATCCCGCATTTCCCTCTATCCCACCGCCGGTCCCGATTCCGCATTTCCCTCTATCCCACTGCTGGTCCCGATCCTGATCCTGGTCCTGATCCCGCATTTCCCTGTATCCAGTCCTGATCCCACCTTTCCTTTCCGAGCTGGTGTCCTGTGCTCCTCTGCAGGTGGATCACACAATAATTATGTACCTCCTCGGCCCCGATGGTGACTTTGTGGACTACTATGGCCAGAACAAGAAGAGTGGTGAGATTTCGGCTTCTATTGCTGCACACATGAGAAAATACAGATCATAAAACACAAGGTCTTCAAAGATTGCTGTGAATGTCACCTGTGGGTTTGGCTGTGATTGGACATTGGAGTTAAAGAAGCTCACAAGTGTAACATCCTGTCAAGCAGGCCTCCTTTCTTCCAAATGAGAAAGGCAACCATGTTTCTGCAAATTGCCATTACCAAAAATCTCTACAGAGCCTTCCATATGGATAACATTTCCAGCAAGATCTTGGGTACAGAATGGAATTTGAGACTTCTCTGAAATGCTGTTGGGAGCAAAGAATGGAAAGTACTTTTTGCTTGGGAAGAACATGTGTATTGCTGGTAAAAAAAAATTGCTGGTCTGGCAAGACATCAGCAAGGACAACCATCACTGCAGGAGGATTGCATGATGCAAAGCCATGGGGCCATGGCCTTCTCAGAGGAGCTCTGCCCTCTGATTTCTCTGCACTGTTTTGCCTTCTGGGAGAGGCAGTTGCACTATTAGAAGCAGGGGAGCCTTCAGAGTCCTTCTTTATCCAGGTTAAGAAGGCGAAGAGCACTGAAAGCACCGGCAGCTTCCATGCATGGGACCAGCCCTGTAGCGAGCCTGATCATTTCATCTGAATGCAGAAATTAAATATATTTTTCTGGTGATTTTTCCAGGTGAACACTGTTCACTTAGAAGGAGAAGAGAATTGGGTTGCAAATAGGTTTTTCTTCTGGTGTAAATGATGGTGTGTGTATTTGCTCTGCTTGTGCTGTGCTGAGCAGGGAACTGAGGAGGGTGGAGGGGAGCTGTGTCCATGAACAGGGCTGGCAATCAGATACATTTTATGCAGTGCAGCATTTGAAAATAAAGGTTGATTTGTACAAGCAATATATATTTTTATTTCCTTAGGTTTGACTAGAATATCATCAGAACTTTGTATACTGATCAAGCTTCATATTCTTGCTCTGCTTTCCTTCTTTTTAGAAGCAGTATTTATTTCTAGTCATGCACATTAGGAACTGAATGTGCTTTTTTAAGCTGAACCTCAGAGAATGGCCCACAGAAGACAAACCAGAACAGTTCTTGGTGTGAGTTCCAGAGAGTCTGAGGTTGAACACAAGTGTTCCTGCAAGTAGCACTGGTGTTGTCCTGACTGTGGGGCTTGAAAGAGGACATTCCCATCCAAGGGAAGATGCAAAGCCTGTGGAAAATTTCTATCTTTCCAAAATTGTGAAAAACAGTAAACTTCACCTGTTTCAGAGCAGTGACATCTCTCATGCATTTTGGCATATATTGGGTACTTGCTCTTTCATGGGTTTCACCTTCAGGTCTGTATTTATTTGATCCCTTGTGATTTGTTTGTGTTTGTGGAGTCCTCACGGCTAAGTCTCTGCCCCATCTCTTACCATCCTATGGTTGTGCTCTGCACAGCAGCCTTTGTCTGCCCTTCTCAAGGTCTCTGCTGTCACATCAGGCCTGTATTTTAAGTATTGCAGCAGTGTTTTAGGGTCAAATACCTTTTCTGCACAGAGGACAGTCTGGAAATCCGTGATGGTATGAAGCAATGAGAAGTAAAAATAAATTAGTTAGAAGCACCAGCTCAGAAGAAAGAATTGGTGTTACAGCTAAGCCAAGTTAAAGCAGAATTTGGACAAGGCAGACCTCTGTCCCGAGGCTTTGCAAAATCAGCACATGAGCCTGGGAAGAGTCACCTGTTACACTGATTTCTCTAAAGCTCATTTGCAGCTGACTCGTACTACAGAGACAAATACAGGATTCCTGTCGGATAGGAAGGACCCTTGGGAGGTCTGTAGTCCAACCTGCTGTTCAAAGCAGGGGCAACTACAGGGTCAGACCAGGTTGCAAGTCTTCCTCATCCCTGGCTTGGGTCAAGGTCATGTGTGGTTGGAGATACTGTTGCTGTTTCTCCCCTTCTCTAGTGCTTTTGAAGAGATCTACATTTTCTGAGCCTTTTTTCACTTGATCAGACTTGCATGGTCCCAGCAGCGACCTGGCATTCCAAAGATGTGTTCCATCAGCCCACAGCCAGGATCTGGGATGAATGAAGGCTCTCACATGGTCTTCAGTGAACTGCAGGATGGAGCTGGAGGCTGAGCACTGAGCTGGGCTCTTCACCACCTCTCTGCAAATCTGTATGTGTCCTTACTTTAGACCTGAACTGACAAGCAGCTCAGTTTTACTGGACTGCTCTTAGATTTGGTGGCCTAAAAGGAAAGGCAAAAAGCTGACTATTTGCCTTCTAGAAAAGAATTTAAAAGTTTGGTTTGGTTCAATTGGAAACTGATGTTTTTTAAAGAAAGTTATGCTGGTGGTGGAGTGTCCAGCCCCTGACTTCTAGCAGCTCTACAGCAGTTGTACATGTTGCTGGGAGTGTGAAGATTTGTGCTGGGAAGACCTGGGCAGGAATGGTTGCACCTGTCTCTGTGCAAGAGCCAGCTCATTCCATGTTTTAAGCTGTGTATTACTAGTTTAATAAAGCAGGTTCCTTCAGCGTGCCAGGGAACTTACTCAGTTGCAGCTTACAAAACCTCCTTGTTCTCCCGAAGTTCTTTGTGCAAAAATAGATAGACACCAACCAGTAAATCCACCTTTAATTTGCAGGGGTATATTGAGCTATGAGTGTGCCCTTTGCTGAATGAAGGGCAGCAATAAAAGTTCCCTGGCAGCACCAGGATGGGATGAGAGAGCCTTGCAAGGCAATGTGGCTCGTGGTGACAGCACCCTTGTGACCTTCAGCTCAGGACAGCTCTGTGTCTGCAGTGATGCTGGCAGCACAAAGCTACAGATGTACCTGCAGCTGCCATGGGTCGCTTGTTTTCCTGCACTCTGCTCCCACCTGGGCACCTGAACCAGCAAGAGAAAACCGGGAGAGTGGCTCTCGTTGCCTGACAGGGCACAGCGGGGTGTGGGGACTTTGCAGTGTGGCCAGGAAGGCCAACGACAGCTGGTACCAGCCATGGTGTGGCCAGCAGGGCCAGGAGAGTGACCATCCCCCTGTGCTGGGCACGCCTGAGGCACCTGGAGTGCTCTGTCCAGTTCTTGGCCCCCCATGACAAGACAGACATTGAGGGGCTGGAGCATGTCCAGGGAAGGGAATGGAGCTGGGGAAGGGTCTGGAGCACCAGGAGCAGCTGAGGGAGCTGGGAAAGGGGCTCAGCCTGGAGCAAAGGAGGCTCAGGGGGGACCTTGTGGCTCTGCACAACTCCCTGCCAGGAAGGGCACTGAGGGGGGTTTTGGGCTCTGCTCCCAGGGAACAGGGACAGGTGGAGAGGGAACGGGGCCAGGGGAGGCTCAGGGTGGACATGAAGAGGAAATTCTTCACTGGAGAGGGTGGTCAAACACTGGAACAGACTGCCCAGGGAGGTGCTGGAGTCCCCAACCCTGGAGGTGTCCAAGGAAGGACTGGACACGGCACTCAGTGCTCTGGGCTGAGTGACAAGGTGAGGATGGGGCACAGGTTGGACTTCATCTTGGAGGTTTTTCTTCCAACCTCAGTGTGGGTGAGGTGCAGCCCTCTTGCCTTGAGCATGCCGGAGAGCAGGAAATGTCCTTTGTGAATTACAGTGGCAATTTGGTGTCAGGTCAAAGCCCCAGCTGCTCATTGGTCTGGTGTGGCTCAGCTTTTTGCTCTCAGCACATCCACTGTGCTGAGTTCAAAGGGCTGATCATAAGGGATGTGTGCTAAAATAAGCTTTTCCCTCATCCTCCAGGCTTAGGGGGATTCTAGGAATTCATGGTTCATGAGATATGTGGCTGTGGTGTCCATTTTTAGTGACCTTAAATGAAATTAAGGGCAACATGAAACATGTTTTTCAAAACACTAGTGACAGTGACTCTGCTGCAAGCCCACAGGCTCAGCTCTCATCAGGCCAACACAAACAGGGTCAGGCACTGTCTGAAATGCAGGGTGACATCCCCTGGGCTGCAGCAGCAGCTGCAGGTGTCCCAGGGTGCTCAGAGTGGTGCTGTGGGAGGTGGCAGGAGCTGTTTGGGGAAGGTGGAGGGAGCTTCTGGCTTCACACAAGTCCTGTTGGCTTTGTTCTGCTGAGGGGAGGCTGGTCCTGCAGCCTGGGGTGAGTGTCCGTGCAGTACAGAGAGCAAACAGGGGTTGCTGAACAGTGACACATCATCAGAACCACTCAGTTGGCTCGGGATGGAGGAGACCCTTCCTGTCCTGCACCAGGAGCTCACTCCTGGTGAAGGCTCCCACTGTTCCTGCCGACTGCTGCCCTGCCAGCCATTGCCTGGCTGCTCTGTACCAACCAAACAGTGCGTTTGGGACTGGGACACCTCTGTTCAAAGCCCACTTTCCCAGTATCCTTCTCATGTGGGAATTTCAGTCATGCATGTCTAAGAACCTCTCAGCATGGTGTGATGGGGCTCCTTTTGGCAGCAAGGGCAATCAGCGTCGTAGGCAGCCACAGTTGTATTTGAAGCTGAACTTGTGTAGTGTATTCATGATTTGAAATTCACAAACTGTCCATCCCTGGGCAGAGTTGGGTTTTGTTCTTTCTGATTAGTCTCTATTTTGCCATGTTTGTCACATCGTATTTCAGTCATGGCCTCTCATCCTGTCCTCCCTGACCTCTGCAGTGGTGCGAAGGAGGAAATTCCCACCAAAGTCTACAAACCACAGCTAGGTCCCAGAGTTACTAAAATTGGGAGGAAAGAGCAGGTCCTTTCTTTACACACTGTATATGGCAAAAAAATGAACACGTATTGGTGAGCAGGCGAGAGTGTCGATCCCTTCCTTCCAAATATAGGGAAGGGGCTGAACCCAGGCAACTAAGCTGAGCCTATAAAAGCTGTTGGGGAGAAAGCCCTTGTTGGTGGCTCCTGATGTCCTGGCCATGCTCATGGCCATGCTGTGACTGACCTGCAGAGGGACAGAGGGCTCCTACCACAGGTCCTGTTCCCCACGCTTGGAGCCTCTCAAGGCTGTAGCTCTGTGGTGGGAATTCTGCGGTCGGTTCTCCTCTGGGCCATTCCTTGGGAAGGGAAGGAGTGGTCTCTGCTGAACTTTGCTTGCCCTCAATGGGCACAGCTGCAGTAAGTGAGAGGTGTTGGGCCTTTGGAGAGGCTGCAGCTTAATTCTGACCTTTGACTCTCTTTCAGAGACCCGAGATGTCAGCTGGTTCCTTCCTGCTTTCTCTTGACTGATTGTTAAGGTGAGGATTTGAGGCATGGAAGCTCTATAGCTTGCCCAAGCTGGCATGAGCTGGCTTTTCTCCTGTGCTCACCGTGGACAGGTCCCTGTTTTTTCCCCTGCACGGGCTCCTCTAACAAGCCACAGCACACGTCCATTCCTGCCTGCTGTGGCTGCTCACCAGAGGACTGGGACAGGTTCCATGGTAATAGAGAGTGCAGGAAGTCAGAAATTAAAATCCAGAAGAAAAACAATTTTCAGGGCTTTACTTTTTGTAAGGACTACATGAATCCTTCAGATCTGACCACTTTTCCAGGGAGCCCTCTGCCTCCTTTGGACATGGATCTCCTTTCCTTGGGGCCATGAAGGGTGGTAGCTGTTCTTCACTGCCTTTGTACCTTCCAGCTTGGAAAAGCAAACATCTCCCTCAAGACCTCGCTGCACACACCTGAGAACTGGGAGGGGTGAGGTTGGAGCTGCCAGCTGGGGGTGAATGTTCAGCTTCACTCTGCCCTAAACACCCCCCAGGGGACCAGCCCAGCAGGGTTTGTCTTTCAGAGCCATAAGCAGAGACGCTGGCATGGAGATTTTTGGTGAGGCTGCGCCGTACCTGCGCAAATCCGAGAAGGAGAGAACAGAAGCCCAGAACCAGCCATTTGATGCCAAGACCTACTGCTTTGTGGCTGACCCCGAGGTGGAGTACACCAAGGGGAAGATTAAGGCTGCACAGGATGGGAAGATAACTGTTGAGACAGAGGATGGCAGAGTAAGTGCATTCCTTCTGGCCCTGCTCCCAGCCCTGCTGAGGGACCCAGGGCATCTGCTGGGAATGAACACAGAAAGCACCAGGCTAGAGAAGGCAAGAAATCTGCCCTGTCCTCCCCTGTCCTCTGACTGGGGCAAGCAGAGTCTCCACAGGAATGTATAGCTCTGGATGGTGGGATAAAAGTATTCATTAGATAATTATTCTTGATTTGGGCTTTAAAAATCAGGCAGTGCTCTAAACCAGGTTGGATCGTAGCCTTGCCAGACTTAACTTAGTTTTTAACACTTTCTCAGCTAACGCTGTCATATCCACTCATAAATTCCTTTCTTTACTGGTAGCTGAGCAGACAGACACTTTGCAAGTCGCCTTTGCATGTGAAATTGTCCGTGTCACTGGATGCAGTTTCCCAGAGGAACCTCCAAGGTGTTAATCTTGCAAAACGCTGAAATGTCTTAGCAGCTCATGTCCTGATACCTTTTGTAAGAATAACTGCAGCAGTTCAGTGTCCTGAAATAGCCATATCTTGCTTAGCATAGTTAAACAGAAAGAAAAATATGAATTAGAGCAGCCTTAGGATTTTATTAGTTCTCTGTGGTTGTGAAAGGACTGTCAAGAGCTGCTGAACCACGGTTCACTCTTTCTTTTTGAATTATAGACCGTTGCTGTCAAACCTGATGATGTGTATGCCATGAACCCACCTAAGTTTGACAGAGTTGAGGATGTGGCCATGCTGACCCACCTGCACGAACCTGCCGTCCTCTACAACCTCAAGGACCGCTACAGCTCCTGGATGATCTATGTAAGTTCCTTCTTCTGGCAAAGGAGAAAATACAGCTGCAGGAGCTAGACTTCAGTGACACCTCTGTTTTTTCCTGCAGACCTACTCGGGGCTCTTCTGCGTCACTGTCAACCCCTACAAGTGGCTGCCTGTCTACAACCCTGAGGTGGTGTTGGCCTACCGAGGCAAGAAGCGCCAGGAGGCCCCTCCACACATCTTCTCCATCTCTGACAACGCCTATCAGTTCATGCTGACTGGTGAGCTTTCCTATTTTGACCAGACTCAGAGCAAAAAAGTGTGTCAGAACTGCTGCTTCTGCCAAGTGCCATCCATACTACCATGGCTCAGTTGCCTTTGCCATCTCTTGCAGAGTGGTTGGTCTGTGTGATATTGCAGATCATCTGCTTGGTCTTTATTATCAACCCTAAGTGATGCAAAACCAGCTCCAGACAGTTTTGCCCGTCTCCTGAAATATTTTCTTTATTTTTGAAGCACTGTGCTGTTGTGCTGCACATTATCTGTATTTCTGGTTTAAGTACTAAGCTAAGCAGCCTAACAAGGACCTCTGCAAAGGGCAGGTGCACTTGGACAGGACAGACTACCTGGGAAGTCCCTGAGCAGCACACCTGCACCTGGCTTCAAGGAACAGCAGATAGATCCAGAACAGAGCCAGTAGAAATATTGTCACCAAAATACATGGTTTTAATTTGCATAAAGTCCTGTCCCATATTAAATGTAATAAGGAATGGTAAAGACAAAAGAAAAAACAAGTGCAGGATGGAGCAAAAGAGGAAGAGAAAAGACAAAAAGTGGAGTATAGGGAGGGAAAGAGAGGAGGAGAGTCGACCATGCACCTTTTCAGTTTTGCCTGCAGAGATTTTGTTTCATTCCCTCTGATGGACACCAGGTCACAGTGAGCTGAGAACCAGCACTTTCCCCACAGCTTCTCTGACCGCAGGTATTTTTCCCTTTGACAGATCGTGAAAACCAGTCTATCCTGATCACGTAAGTGCATCTGCCACTTTGGACTTTGTCCCCAACAAGAAGTGGGCAGATTATTCTTCACTCTGTGCTTTCATTCGCCAGTGGAGAATCTGGTGCTGGGAAGACGGTGAACACCAAGCGTGTCATCCAGTACTACGCGACAATCGCCACCAGTGGGGACCCTCCCACCAAAAAGGAGCCCCAGATAAAGGTATGAAGAGGAAGGGCTTGGTGAGGGGCTGTTCAGGATGTTATCCCTTTGTGGCTGTGGACAGCACTAGTGACACACATTTACATCAAAATGTTTTTTATTAGCTTTAGCCACTCTTTGAAAGGCAGTAGGACCAGGGGCTGATGTGCAGTTAAGAGCACAACAAATACAAGCCACCAGAGGTGCCACTGACACTGCCAAGGTGTAGCTTTACCTGGGCTGAAGCCAGGTCTGCAGGATTGGTGCCCAGGGAGAATCAGAGGCTCCAGTTTCTTAACAGGGATCAGTCTGTCCCTGTGGCTGAGACCTGAGATCTCTGACTGTGGGAGGAATTCTGAATAAGAGGAAAAGGAGTTATTTGTTGTTTACCCCCAGTGCTGGTTCTTGGTGCTGGAGTCAAGAAGGTGCTGCAGTAGCTCTGTAGAGCCGAAATGAAGGGCACATGGCTGCACATAGAACCATGCCATAGAGTCACTTCTTCCTACCACATAGCTCGTGGTGTTTTCCAATAATTATTCAGTTATTCCTGCAGGGTACGCTCAAGGATCAAATCCTCAGTGCCAACCCACTGCTGGAGGCCTTTGGGAATGCCAAGACTGTGAGAAATGACAACTCCTCACGCTTTGTGAGTCACCCTGTGTTTGTCTCTCTGCCCTCCTGTGTTTCTAATGCTCTTTGCCTGCTTGTTAGTTATAACTGCGAGCCCCTTGGCTGGGAAAAATGGTCTTGATGACCAATTTCTTGTTTATGAGAGGCTGATGTGTTAGCAGCTGTTTCATGCTCACATTGCTGAAGCAAAGTGTTCCCCTTTATCTATCTTTATATATCGAAGCTAACTCAGACTAATTTGGTGATGCTGTCACTAAGACTGAAGAGATAAAAACGCTGTGAGATTGCTGCACTGACCACCACCTTTTCTCTGCTTGCCAGGGTAAATTCATTCGTATCCATTTTGGAACCTCTGGAAAACTGGCCTCGGGTGACATTGAGACCTGTGAGTAACTGAGGGGGGCTGACAGCCTTGCTAGAAAGTAAAGAACCTGAAAAATGTCTAAAATGTGCATACATGTTACAGACTTGCTGGAGAAGTCAAGAGTCACTTTCCAGCTGAAAGCTGAGAGAAGCTATCACATCTTCTACCAGATCCTCTCCAACAAGAAGCCTGAACTGCTTGGTAAGGACAGCCACCAGCTGGTGACATTGAGTAAAGTCAGTGTGGGAAGCATTTCCCTCCATGTGCCAGCTCAGCGACAGAGGGTCCAGTGGCAGAGTGCCCTGTGTCCCACGCCCCCAGGTGCCCCTTTGGCAGTGCCTCAGTCTGTGCAGAGCAGGGAGGCTTTAATCACGTGCTGATTTACGTTCTCAGCATTGCAGTGTTGACCCTGCCCAGGTTCCCAAGCTGTACTTGTGTCTCTGTATAACAGGGTGACACTAAGGCTTTGCTCCATCTCCATTTATCCTCCCTGGGTAAGTTCTAACACAAGCTGTGTGCAGGTGAGGTGCAGGGCTGGCCAATGTACTCTGCCTTGCACCTTGGTATTCTCCATGGTGTGGAAATTCCAACTTAGATGGGCCAGATCCTGTGAATAATCTTCAATAGAAAGGTGAGCAATTCTGGACGCAGGATGGCCAGGTACCCTGACCTACAAACCATTTGTCTGAGTGTTTCATCACATGGGAAAAAGTTATTTTCTGTTTCCAGTGTAGCCCCTCTGACCTTTCCCCCCTTTCTCACTGCCATGGCATTCCCTATCCATGCCCCACATCTGTCCCTTTTGCCACACACCCAGCTGCTGCTGGACCCATCCTTGGTCCTCTCTGCCCATCCCTCCCAACTATCCACAGAACCTGTCCCAAAGTGGAGCTCCTGCTCCTCTCCTCCCACTCTGTGTGTCATGTGTGAGGATAAGCACAAATGAGCCTTATCTAAAAGCCTCTTCCTTAAAAGCTGTGTCTGTGGATGGCCTGTGTTCTGTGTCTGCCAGTGCTGAGTGCTCAGCTCTCAGGTAACAACATATTAAACTGGAAGGACTGCTCAGCCAGGGGAAGGCAGATGAAAGGCTTTACTCTGTCTTTCTGGTCTCTTAATAGAAAACCAAGAGTTTGGGATGCAAAAGGAAGGAGAAACTGTGAAACCTTGCTGAGCCATTGTTCCACCTTCCCTGGCAGGCTCCGGCTCTCACTCCTGTGTTTGCCTTTCAGAGATGCTGCTGGTCACAGCCAACCCGTGTGACTATCCCTTCATCAGCCAAGGGCAGATCTCCGTGGCCAGCATCGATGACCAGGAGGAGCTTGATGCCACAGATGTGAGTACAGTTAGCAAGGAGAGGCAGTCTCACTTTTACTCTCACCCCTGTTAAAACCAGCTGATCTGTCTGGTGTGCAGGCAGCCATTGACACTTTGGGCTTCAGCCCCGATGAGAGAATGGGGATTTACAAGTTGACGGGGGCAATCCTGCACTATGGCAACATGAAGTTCAAGCAGAAACCACTGGAGGAGCAGGCAGAGCCTCATGGCACAGAAGGTAATGCCATCATGGCTGGGAGAGAATTTTTCCAACTGTTTCCATGCCTTTTTTCACTAGAAATGGAGGGAGTCTTCCAGGAGAGATGCAGTTGTTCCTTGAGAAACATAAAAAGGAGGTTTGATTTTCAGCTTAAAGTAGAGGCACTTTCTGCATCCACTTCATTCCTGATGCCTCTGCTGTAGGACCCTGTGCCTGGGGCACATTACTGTAGTGTTCTCCAGTTTCTGGTTATACACACAGACTTGTTCTGCTTAGGTGACATTGTGGAGAAGTGGCTAAAGGGAAAAACTCTGTGTTGTCCCACCAACAGTGCACTCATGGGTTTCACCACATCTGTTGGGGCTGCTGTAGCCACTCCATCATGAGGACCAGTCCTACAAGGCTGTTCAGAAAAGTAAATGAGTATGTTAGTCAAGATTTGTGGATAGGATAGAGCAAGTCAGGTTGCAAGTTTCAGAGTGAGCTCTGGCTGGTTCCAACGCCCTGTGTGTGTCTGAGCTAAGAAGAAAGTATTTCAAGTTATTATTTTGTTTTCCAGAGGCTGACAAAGCAGCATATCTGATGGGCCTGAACTCAGCAGACTTGCTGAAAGCTTTGTGCTATCCCCGGGTGAAAGTGGGAAATGAATATGTCATCAAGGGCCAAACAGTGGATCAGGTGAGTGTCAGGGAGCAGCAGGGGCTGGCCTCTCCCTCAGGAATGCATGCAGGTCACAGATGAGAGTGGTCGGGACCTTGAGTGCACTGTATGTGGGCATGGTGAGGGGTGTTTTGTTCTGGGCAGGCACAGCAGTGCCCTGGCACAGGTGTGACCATCTCCCTGCAGGTGCACCAGGCAGTGAATGCCATTGCCAAGTCTGTCTACGAGAAACTCTTCCTGTGGATGGTGATGCGCATCAACCAGCAGCTGGACACGAAGCTGCCAAGACAGCACTTTATTGGGGTCTTAGACATTGCTGGCTTTGAGATTTTTGAGGTTTGCAGTACTCTCAGACTTCTGCCTGTCTCTAAATGCTTTTTTCCATTTTGTTTGACTTCTCTGACCTTTCCTCCTCCTCACCCCAGTGCAGCCCTCAAGAACAGGGCAAATCTGTCGGAAGCTGCTTCTGCCGTTGTAGATCCATCATCCACTTTGTAAAAGAGACCTGGCAGAAGCATAGCCATGAAGCTCTGCTGTCTCTCTCCCCACAGAATCTGTATTTAGTGACATTAGGGCCACCCAAACCATGGCCAATGCAGGCTGCAGCAACCGTGTGCTGCACTGCACAACTTTTCTGTAAGCCTGGACACCCATGGTATATTCTTTACCCTGTCATCAAAACCCTTCTGGGATGGTCTGGCTGACCTTGCCATGACATCTCTGTGAAAAAAATTGATCAGAGGCAGTTTAACACTACTAACACACTTAAATGTTAGTTTAACAGCTTTGAGCAGCTGTGCATCAACTTCACCAATGAGAAACTGCAACAGTTCTTCAACCACCACATGTTCGTGCTGGAGCAGGAGGAGTACAAGAAGGAGGGAATTGAATGGGAGTTCATTGACTTTGGCATGGACCTGGCTGCCTGCATTGAGCTTATAGAAAAGGTGAGCTTATAGAAAGAAAAATTTCTTAAGCATCTTGTGCAATCACACTTCTTTTGTTTTCCACATACTGTCTGGGTAGTTAAAAACTGTATATGAAAATCTTATGAGTTCTTTTTTGTATCTTGCTAGCTGTTCACAAAAAATCTTGCTTACCTGCTCCTCTCGGGCTAATTCTCTATAAATATCTCCAGTACTTCAATTTTTGCATGTCTTTCACTCTGTATTATTATAGCTTGAATTCATCTTATTTGAAAACACCATTTTTCTATTCAGCCCATGGGCATCTTCTCCATCCTGGAAGAGGAGTGCATGTTCCCCAAGGCAACTGACACCTCTTTCAAGAACAAGCTCTATGACCAGCACCTGGGCAAGTCCAACAACTTCCAGAAGCCCAAACCTGCCAAAGGCAAGGCTGAGGCCCACTTCTCCCTGGTGCACTATGCTGGCACAGTGGACTACAACATCTCTGGCTGGCTGGAGAAGAACAAGGACCCTCTGAATGAAACTGTTGTGGGGCTGTACCAGAAATCATCACTGAAAATTTTATGCCATCTTTATGCCAGTTTTGCTTCCATAGATGAAGGTAAGCTCAGAGGATTATGTTTCCAGTTTGGGGTTTCCTACCGTACCTCTCACCTGAAATGGGTCAGTGTTGAGTCAGTGCTTGTGTGCTGTTAGATGCACAATTATAACACTGTCAAAGGGATCTGCAGCAGTTCCTCAGCTGGACTGTCATCTCATTTTCCAGCTGAAGCTGATGGAAAGAAGAAAGGAACCAAGAAAAAGGCCTCTTCCTTCCAAACTGTCTCTGTGCTCTTCCGGGTAAGTGTATTCTCTGGCAGAGACTGCTGAGAGGGCGGTCCTGTCACACCTGGCTCCACAGCCACATTTTCATTTCATGACAGGAGGGAAGTTCTTTAGTAGTAACCATTTACTTTGCTGATGCCTACAAAGGATTGTAGAATATTCACTAGAAGAGTAAGGAGAAAGTTCTGAGTTTTTTTCAGCAGAGTCAAATCACTTTGAGAACTAAGATAATATAGAGATTAGAAATGATCTCTGTTTTACAGGAAAATTTAAATAAGCTGATGTCTAACTTACGAACAACTCGTCCTCACTTTGTGCGTTGCATCATTCCCAATGAAACAAAGACCCCAGGTAATTCCTAAACCATAGAATAGAAAGGGGCAGAGGGAGCAAGCAACCAGTGCTAGAACAAGGAGTATGTCTCATGTTGTTCTGCCATAGGCCTGATGGATCACAAGCTCGTTTTGCACCAGCTGAGATGCAATGGTGTTCTGGAAGGCATTCGGATCTGCAGGAAAGGATTTCCTAACAAGATACCATATGGGGATTTCAGACAAAGGTCAGCCTTTCCCACCTTCCACCATGAGGATGAATAATTTACCTGAGACACTCTTGAGGTTTAAAGGTTTCAAATAAGATTGATTTTTTTTTTTTTTTTTAATATTTACTCTGTTAATCACAAGAGGGCCGGATGAACAAGGCTCTGGGAGGACGTTGTACAGGGAGTCAGATTAATTGCAGCAGTTCCCCTACTCTTAAAATCCATGAATTTTTTGAATTTACAGCTAACCCAATGAGCTGGACCCCTAGAGTAGTGGTAATGACTGTGATACAGATGAGCAGAGTCTTTCAGATCCAGAGAATAGACTGTCCATGCCTTCAGTCTCAGTGAGGGCTGTAACACATCCATGGAACCTGCTGAACTGACCTGCTGCTGTTTGCTACTTTTCTTACTGCTTTGCTATTTGAGGCTGGAGGTGTGAGTCAGACTCAGCTTTCCTCTGTATCTTCAAACTCACAGCTGTTCTTGTGGCATCCTGTGCACTAAAAGGGTACTGATGGGTAAGCTTTTTTCTTTATTTTATCAGATACTGCCTTCTGAATGCCAGTGTCATTCCTGAGGGAAAGTTCATTGATAGCAAGAAGGCGTGTGAAAAGTTGCTGTCTTCCCTTGAGATAGATCATACTCAGTACAAATTTGGACACACTAAGGTAAATGTTTAATTCTGCCATATGATAAGAAATAATTCATTGCGGTGAAATGTAAACTCAGCAACGAGTGGTGTCTGTTCTTTGGCTGCAGGTGTTCTTCAAGGCAGGATTGCTGGGCGTCCTGGAAGAGATGAGAGATGACTGCTTAGGACAGCTAATCACACGGACCCAGGCTTTGTGCAGGGGACACCTCCAGAGACTTGAATTGAAAAGAATGTTCGACCACAGGTGTGTGTCTTCTGCCAGGTCTGGTTGCTCAAAGATGGGCTTTATTTACAGTACTGACTTTGGTTTCAGGGAGTCCATCCTCTGCATCCAGTACAACATCCGTGCGTTCATGAAAGTCAAGCAGTGGCCCTGGATGAAGCTGTACTTCAAGTTCAAACCCCTCTTAAAATGTGTGGGAACTGAGAAAGAACTGGCCATGATGAAGGAAGAGTTTGAGACCACAAAAGAAGAACTGGCTAAATCAGAAACCAGGAGGAATGAACTGGAAGTAAAAATGGTGACTCTGGTGCAAGAGAAAAAGGATCTACAGCTGCAAGTACAAACTGTATGTAATTTAAATCATTTTTGGCTCTTCAGATTACATCAGTTCTGTCTGAGTGTTCAGGAAAGGGCTGAAAGGAAATTTAGTTACTTCATGTTCCAGCCACTTAATAAGCAGGTGATTTTTGCAAGTGTCAGTGCTAATGTGTGACAATGAACACATTTCTGTTCTCTTAAAAAGGAAAATGAAAATTTGGCTGATGCTGAAGAAAGATGTGACCAGCTGATCAAACTAAAATTCCAGCTGGAAGCAAGAATAAAGGAGGTAATGGAAAAACTGCAAGATGACGAGGAGATGAATGCTGATCTGGCAGCCAGAAAGAGGAAACTGGAGGATGAATGCTCTGAGTTGAAGAAAGATCTTGATGACCTTGAGTTAACACTGGTCAAGGCTGAAAAGGAAAAGCGTGCCACTGAAAACAAGGTGCTTTTTTTTTCTGCAATGCTTAGTAACAGTTGCTCTGTCTGTGTATAGGCTGTAAATGTTCAGTAAACTTGAATGCTTACATGCTGCTGTGTAAGGAGATCTTTGGGCCTGGTATTGAATCTGGGCACCTCTGTTGCGTGCAGGAAAACGAACCAGGAAGCATACAAAAATGCATTAAAATTAAAGTTCAGCATTGCTTTGTGACTTCTGAAGGGCTGCTATGTAAGCAGAGAGATTGTAGAGTTTAACCATAAAATGCAAGTAATTAAGAGTATTTGGGAGTCTAACAAGTTCATTCTGTGTTCCTTGTCTATGTGAGGGCCAAAATGATTAGTGACCTGTAAGTATTTTGCCTTACAATAGGTGAAAAATCTGACTGAAGTAGTGACAGGTTTGGATGAGACTGTTGCAAAGTTAGTCAAGGAGAAGAAAGCCCTGCAAGAAGCCCAGCAACAGGCACTGGATGACCTGCAAATAGAGGAGGACAAAGTTAATACCCTCACCAAAGCTAGGACCAAGCTGGAGCAGCAAGTGAACCATGTGAGCATGTTCAACACAAGGAGAAGGAGCAGATTCTTTAGTTTTTCCATCAGTCATATTTATATATGTTTATGTTGCAGGTTGAAGGATCCTTGGAACTTGAAAGAAAAGCATGTGTGGAACTTGAAAGAGCAAAGAGAAAGCTTGAGGGAGAATTGAAACTTGCACAGGAAACCATTGTAGATCTGGAGAATGAGAAACAACATTTAGATGAAAAATTAAGGAAGTAAGAAAAAAAAATTAGTGAAAATTTTATTATTTGGCTTTAACTGGACATATTTTCTTTTTATTAAAAAAACATCTCCTTCACAGGAAAGACTTTGATTTTAACCAGATGCAAAATAAAATTGCGGAACAGCGAAATTCAGGTACTCATTTGCAGAAGAAGGTCAGAGAATTGCAGGCAAGAGACTTTATGTACCTATTTCACCATTACTGTTTGCTTGTTTTAAACTGTACTACCATGAATAATGCTTGTCCACAGTTTGGCATTGGCTCCGTCAGACACGGCGGAAGCTTCCAGCAGCTTCTCACAGAAACCACCCCTGTATCCCCCCACTACCAAAACCTGGCCATGCAAACCCAATACAACAACAGAAAGCTGTGATCTAAAGTTAGAATGAGTTGATCCATAGGTCCTTTCCTGTCAGTAAGTCTTTACCTACAATGCCAAAACAGTGAAATTCGAAGGAAGTTTGTTTTGCTTACAGTCTCCAAAACAAGGTGCTTGGTGTTCCACTGTGACAAATGTGCATCAACCTAAGCACTGAACGACCTGATCCCTGTTTAATTCCTGATGTACCCTTCCCCCATGATACAGGCCCGTGCTGCAGAGCTGGAAGAGGAGACCATGAGTGAGAAGGCGACGCGGACAAAAGCAGAGAAGCGTTGTGCTGAGCTGGCCCGCGAGCTCGAGGGAATCCGTGGAAGCCTTGAAGAGGCTGGAGGAGCCACCACTGCTCAAACAGAGCTGACCAAGAAGCGTGAGGCAGAATTGCAGAAGATGCGGCGTGACCTGGAAGAGGCCACGCTGCAGCACGAAGCCACGGCTGCCGCCCTGCGCAAGAAGCACGCGGACAGCACAGCTGAGCTGGGGGAGCAGATCGACAACCTGCAACGCGTCAAGCAGAAGCTGGAGAAGGAGAAGAGCGAGCTGAAGATGGAGATTGATGACCTGGCTGGTCGTACAGAGACCATTACCAAGTCCAAGGTGTTTCTTTAAAACTTAAATACTCGAATTACCAATATTTCTGTCTGATGGGAGCTTTACAGACACACCTACACAGATTCCGCTTTCTTATTCCCTTTCAGGCTAATCTGGAAAAGAGGTACCGCAGCCTGGAAGATGAGATGAGTGAGATGAAAGCCAGACTTGAGGAGAACCAGAGGAATGTGAATGAGATGGTGATGCAAAAAGCCCAGCTCCAGACAGAGTCTGGTAAGGAAGGCACAAAGATGTGCTCAGAGGATATTTTTTCCCTTCAGTAGCAAATAGATTCTCTCATGTGTACCATTCTCTGACCAGTTTGTTGTAAGGTCATTGAGCATAGCAGTCAAGGGGAATCTTAGGAGGAAACTGAAAAATTGAGAAAAAAAAGTAAAATGGATCAGGAAAAATCTGAAAAAGACAATATTGGAGGGCTACAAGAAGTACTGAGAATTCTAGAGATGACGACATAAGCTACAGGCACCTCTCCAAGAGAGGAGGTGTACTTCAGCCCACAGAACGGAGGGTGATGTAGAATAAATGTTTTCCAATTACTGTAAATCTTATGAAATGAAACTTCAGGGTTTATCTCTTGCATCACAAGGCCAATTATGGGAAGCTGCTACAGCATTTTGTGTCAGTTCAGCCAGTGTGACAGCATAAAATCCTACTGCTTCAGAATGAAAATTGGGCTTTAAAAGAAACAATTAAGCAAATTTTCTAAAGCATTTTTCTTTAGGAAAAAGAAATAGCAACTAGTGGATCAGAACTGTAATAAGGAATACAATTAGAATTAGGGAATCAGGTGAATTTAGATAAAGGAAGAACAACAACAAAAGCATTTTGAAAGATTAAAATATATTGGGCAATGGTAGACATATGTACCTAATGGGAGAAACTGATAAGGTAAACTGTGATGTGTCATTCCAATTACCTACTGCTAGTAGTAGTAGTAGTAATAGTAGTATATATGGGTGTTTTCAGGATGCTTAATCTGGACAGTATTGAGAACTTGTCCTCACTCGTCGTAGGTGAACTAACCCATCAACTCAAAGAGAAAGAAATTGTAAGGTTGCAGCTGGCCAGAAGCAAGCAGGCACTTACACAGCAAGTGGAAGAACTGAAGAGGCAGCTGCAGGAAGAGATCAAGGTAGTGTGAAATACCGAGCACCTGCTAAGGCTTCAAAATGTATCATGATCTCAGGTCATTTGAAAAACTCTTTTGGGAGTTGGTAAGTATTGCCTATAGTGTAACACAGTGAAATTACTCCTGGGCAGGATGTGTACAGTAAGCACTGTGTGCACTAAGTTCTTTGCAAAGGATGACTCTGGCATGCTAAAAGTGACTTAGCTTGGTGAATTTTTTCATGGTTTTGAATTTTAAACCCATGGTCTCTGTGATTTCTCTAGCGTCTGTAGCCACAGGGAAGACAAGTTATAGAATATGCCAAGGTGAAAGCATCACTTTTGGTCTTTCCTAGTGGTAGAGTTGAGAAAAGTCGGTGACAGGTAAAGGCAGCTGCCTGAACACTCACAAAGCCCCAGCCCTTTGTCTTCTGCCTAAGCTTCAGTGATCACATTTCAGATGTGCAAGGTCATAAGGTTGCCCGCTGGTCACAGCTAACAGAAATACATGATATTGTGGGTAATTTTTAGGCCAAGAACGCCCTGGCCCACGCCCTGCAGTCTGCTCGCCACGACTGTGACTTGCTCCGGGAACAATATGAGGAGGAGCAGGAGGCCAAGGGGGAGCTGCAGCGAGCCCTGTCCAAGGCCAACAGCGAAGTGGCCCAGTGGAGAACCAAATACGAGACGGACGCGATTCAGCGCACGGAGGAGCTCGAGGAGGCCAAGTACGGAATAGATGAGATGAGCTGTCCAGATGTATATTGGGCAGAACATAGACCCACTTTTAGTAGCCTGACCTAAATTGGTTTTTTGGGGGTTGCATATAGTCTTAATTAAAATGAGACACATAATGCAATGATTTTTTAAAGCATTTGCTTGTTTTATTTATGTGCCTTAAGGAAAAAGCTCTCTCAGCGCCTGCAGGAAGCAGGGCAGCAGGCGGATACGCTGAATTCCAAATGTGCCTCCTTGGAGAAGATGAAGTTGAAGTTGCACGGGGAGGTGGAGGATCTGACACTGGACATGGAGAGAGCAAACACATCAGCAGCTGCCCTTGACAGGAAACAGCAGAATTTTGATAAGGTGATAAATGAGCACAGTACCTTTCAGGTGTAGCCTTCCTAGAAAGCCAAACTGACACTCTGTACATCAGTGAATGCTGAAGTCAAGGTGAATCTAACTAGGGCCACCATGGCATGGCAGTAGGAATTTGTCCTGGTTTCAGACTGCAGTATTTATCTAGTACAAAATATAATCACAGATAAAATAACATTTTCAGTACCAGCAGGAAATGAAACATAATAGCCTCTCCTATGAGGAAATGCTGAGAGAATTGGGATTGTTCAGCCTAGAGAGGAGAAGCTTCAGGGTGACCTAGTGGCCTTTCAATACCTGGAGGGAGCTACAAGATGGAAAGAGACTGTTTGCA
>WEKY01020312.1:373402-391099 GCA_013390045.1 Picathartes gymnocephalus | reverse complement strand
AAAAAAAAAAAGCATGCTCATTTCTATCACGATGGTATAAACACTCATGCTGATTTTGTAGTCGCTGGTTTGCAAGACAAAATGATGAATAAGCAGTTTCAGTATTTCACAATTTTTGCAGACAAAAAAATGAAGGTTTTCTAGTAAAAATGCTGACATTAACTTGCTCCAAGCACTACCAATATTTTTAAAGTTACGGAACTAGAGGAAAAAAAATATTTGCAAAATCATGTAATAGATCAGTGTTGAGAGCATTACTTTTCACAGATATCATAAATGATGGATTTCTTTCCCAAAAGATTGGAAGATATTTCCCAGACACTGCATACAGAAGAGAACACTGCACAGGCATTTAATCTAGTCTCTGGTAATAAAACATTCAAAATGTTTAGAGGATGTAACAATGACACCAATGTATGAAACTTTATTTCATAGAGACAATGATATTGAGCAAACTACATATAGAGATTCTCTAGATATCTCAATTAAAAACCCACAGAATTTTTAAAAGATATCACCATTACCATAAATCACCAAGATTAAAAAAAGCACGCCATGGTTTATGTTACTTTTTCAAGTTAGTTTAATAGCTTCAACTAATAATAACTAGAATTTGAAACAATTTTTTTGTCAACAACTATCCAACTAATTTCCTAGTGAACTTTTCTGACCCTTAAAATAAGTAAATAAATGTATATGAGAAAAAAAGATCTGTTTATAGTTTTAAGACTGCAACAATTAAGAACTTGTGAGCTGATTTTTCAAGTCTGTTCCTGTGAGAAGGATAGGATTAACAAAAACAAGTCCCTTCTCCTACTTTGTGCTCTCTAACACAAGAGAGAAAGAGAGGTAGAAAGATACTAATAATTCACAAGAAGGACATAGAATTTCTGTTTCAAGGGAAGCATGAAAAATTTTTCTCATTTGTTTTCAGACAATTTATCTAGGAATATTTTTTTGGGACTAGCAAGTTTAACAATATAGCTTAATATTTATCTATTTATTTCTAGCTACGATCCCAAGCAGCAGAGTGATCCTTCCCATGCTCTCCCTTAAGGACTGTAAGCTGCTACTCCTTATCTTTTACAGAACTGTTGGCTCTTTGTGATTTCGTGATCTTCTCTTGATGATCTAAACTCACTTCTGATACATGTAATTTTCAAAATTTCCTGGCATTTCTTCAAGGAAGTCTTCAGTCAGAATCACTTAGGATGAGCTTATCTCCTGCAGTAATGAAGAGCTGAAGGGAACTTGCTTTGAGACACAGCCAAGAAACTTCTAGTTTCAAAGTTTAAATGTGCCATCGTTGATTGTAACAAGTCCTTCTTTGCAGACTGTGCCAACACACCTGAGCCCGTTTGTTTTGCCAGTGAACCAGTATTACTTGAATTCTTTGCACGCTGGGGAGAGATGATGGGGGAAGGATCTGCATTTTTGACTATCCAGCTATTCTGCCTCCTCAGGATATCGATATTAGATATTTGGATGGATATCTATCTGCTCCACTGAACAGGGAAATTAGCTGGTATCTACTGATCTGGAGGACATTTACAGGGATTTCATTTTCTCACTTATCTGCTCAGACTGACTGACTGCTGTCACTGTTATCAGTAAATACAGACTTTATTAACCAGTATGTGGCCCTTCACCAGGAAGCATAAATGATGACATTCTTTTTCTTTGTGAGATCACCAAAGTAATAAATAGAAATTAATGTCATGTCCCCTCTACAACCACAGACAACTTATGTGGTACCATATGTTGTTAATTCTGATGATAGGGAATAATACCGATGAGCTGAAAACGGATTTTACACACCCTGATCTATGTCCACATTTTCTTCCTACAGCAAAAGAAGTAACAATTGAATAGGATTATTTTTAGTGTAATCTGTACTACTATCCAAGAATCAAAGTTGGAAAAGTGCAGAGTTAGTGCACAACACACTGTATTAAAGTTCTCTGGACATGTACTACCTCCAGAATTTAATTTAATTCTTCCCTATATCTTTGCAGTCATTTTGTGACAATTGTGTGTAAGCCAAGAGCAAACAAATCCTTGTTCCAACCTATGTTTTACATCCCTCCTGCAGTCAGCATGAAAGCTGTCTTTGTAAGGTACACGACAACAGATTGTAAAGGTTTAGTGGTGTGACTTTACCCTGGATGTCTTCCATTGCCATATTCAGACTCTAAATTCAGTAGATGAGGTGCAGCAGTAAGAACAGTGTCTCCCAGAAGGGTTAGATGCACAAAGAAAATCTGGGTTTTTCTTCTATGCTTTGGGCAAATCTCTTGAGTACAAAACAGAAGACATCACAAAGGCTGACAGACTGGGATACAGAGGGTTTGAATAGGCCTTTTAATTTTTGTTGTATAGATAACTGTTTTAAGTCAATTCTTCATCATCATTAAAATGAAACATTTTGTTTCAAACTCGAGATAACATACTTTTGAACATAAAATGAAAGCAAACACACCAGGGGCTACCTCTGCCACTCCCCTGCCCTTCAATTCCAGTACTATGGGAAATGCTAAAGGAAATCAGAGGAGGGAAGAGACAGTACTCTACAGAGACTTGGGACAGTTGTCTTCTCACATATATCATAAGAACTCTGGACTAAAAGTCATCTAACTTCATGGGGCAACTTAAAAACACAATTTGGGGGCACATTTAAGTGTATTGGTTGCTCCCTCAGAGACGCCAAAAAGCAAATTAAGAGAAGAGAAAAGAGTACTGGCTCACCAGCAGGAATTACTTTTCTCATGCAGTGGGACAATCTGAATGCATGATCAATGCTCCAAGAGCAGCTGTCAGGAAGCCCTGAAGGTCTCCTGCTGGTGAACTTCAAAAGCATAACTAATCCTGCCTGTTTCTGGTAGGAAGTATTCACCCTCCCAGCTCTACTGGGGAGGAGACAGAGGAAAAGCATTAGGTCACAGAAGCATCAAGCACTTCAGCAGGGAGTCCTGTGTTTCCTGTCTCATTTTCCAGCTCTTAATATCATACTGATTTACCTGCTATGTCTTCTCTTCAGAGGATCCCAGGCCATACTTCCTCACCATAAAGTTTCCAAGATTAGAGTGGGAAAGGCAATAAAAAACAAACAGCTCATCTGGCCACATTCCCTCTTCCTCCTGCACTTTGCCCTCCCCAAGCAACAAACTAGACACTCTGAACAACATGAAAGCCACTAAGTTTTCTGTGGATGTCTCTGTTCCACCCACCAAAAGCACGTACACACATTCAAAGCAGAGGACAACAAGGCCAGAGGTTTCACCTGATCTAGAAACTGGCTCTGGAGAGATTCATCTTAATCAACTATATCCTGCTTTATAAATCCAGCAGACAATGTAACACATGTGCTACACTGGTTTCAACAATGCTGGAGAAAATGAAGCAGCTGACAAAGGGGAAAAAATTGCCTTTTCAACCTTTTGCCATTTGAAATTAATTGCAAAACGTACCAATGTACTGTAAAAAAGCTGAAGTCAATATAAAAATTTGCAAACGTAAGGACCCTCATGTATTTGATACATACTTAATACAATTTTATTTTTAAATAACAAAGTATTTTTAAAAATTAACTAGTTTACAGGCATTTTTGCTACATCTACATAAGGTACCTAGAAAAAGCAGTATTACCATTTCTGTTTTTCAAGCACAAAAAGCTGAATAAAATAACAAGAGAAAAATCAACTGTTTAACACAGATTTCGGCTTAGAGAGCCTGGACTTCATAACCAGCAGAGTAATGAACCTGACAACCAAACGCAGAACACTAAAAGGCCGTATCAGCCCCCTCATTTCAAGGTGGTTATGTACAGGGTCACCAGCCTGACAGACACCTCAGGTCACCAGCCTGACATCAGTGGGACGAGCAAGCAGGAAGGGTGGTGCAGCTGAAGGACCTTATGAGTGCCAGGCTCTGCACTGAAAGGGGACAGCAGCTCTTGGCAGCCCAGACACCACCAGCTCTTCCCACTTCCAAAGCAGCTGGAAGAGGAATGCAAATGATGGCTGGCTAAGTAATCAGCAAAAGCTAAGTGCTAACGAAGTTACTTCACAGACTGACATTTTTAAGGCAAAGATAATGGGACCTGACTACTCTGTGTTAGTTTCAGCAGTTATCAGGTTAACTTCATGCTTTTTCAAACAGAGTAAGTCATTAATTGCTTTCTAAATGGGCCTAATTAGTCAGCCCACAGTGTGTGAAACTTCATTTCAACATGAAAAAATGATATCCGAGAATACTTAGTTAACCTAAGTTAACTAATCACATACTCCCTAGATTAAACACCAGGAACCTGAGAACACAGTTTACATATTCATGATAAACTACACATCTCTCAAAGCAAGGCTGGTGGAAGACTCTGGGCAATGCATGCCCATGTAGCAATAAATCCATTTATGGTGCCAAATGAGTTCTCCAATTTACACTGCAGAGTTCTCCGGAAATCTTGCTCCAGTTGTTCAAAATCATGATCCAACTTGAGTAGATGTTTAGCAATGAAGCACACATGGTACCTTATTTTGATGTTGAATTCAGGTAAGAGTGGGATAAAGCAACTGAAATACACAATTTCCTCAAATACCCCTGAACAATAAGGTAAAAAATAATGGCATATTTAGAGAATGCTGAGTACTATTGTCTTTATTGATTATATTTCTAATTTCAATTGTCATCAGCTTCTCAGGAAGATCGTAAAATAACAAAAGTTTCATGAGTGGAAATTGAGCAACCGAAAAACTATAGATTTGTAAGTAAAATTTGTCAAGCTTTCTTGCAGTCAGACTTTTAAACTGTGCCCTCTAAATAATTGTTGCTCTGAGATCTAAAGTCCAAGAACAGAAGTCGCTGGTCATGAACCCACAGGAAAAAAAACCACCAGCAATGAAACAGGCACTTCAGCACACCTTTTTTTTCCTCCTTAGAAGGCCAAAGCACACAACACTTGCCAACATAATGGCTTGTTTTGATAAAAATACTTAGATGATCTATTTTTCAGTGAAAGTAAAGGGTTTTTAGGATCCCTGCAGACTACCTGCATCAAAAGGCATATATGATTTTCCTTATATTGATGTTTTCATACAGTGTTGTTGAAGGGAGATATGAAGAACTCATTGCTGGCTAGGAGTGACATCACAACTACATATTCATATATAAAATAGAGGTTACACTGAGCAAAGACCAACAGTTTAGAGCATTCTCCTGAAAAAACACAACTGTCTTATCAAAGTATATACAGCACACATGAGTTCTCCACTTTATCTGCTTTAAATGATTCAAGCGACCTGGCCTAAGTCACTCCTTCTCTCAAAAATGCACAGTTGAGAAATGGTTCTTAGTAAATGGGGCAGGAGAATGCTGAATGGGAAGTTTTAGTGCTCTGCATGTGTCATTCATACTAAACTGCCTTTTTATGAAAGTGGACTTGTCTGTATTTGAGAATTCAAGAGTCACATTACAGGTCTGCACAGAGACTCTTGGAGGTTTGATTACAAAAGCCAGACGTCTTATTGCGTATTCCCTGCTGACAAGAAGTCAGCAGAGCCTATTACATCACTTCAAAGTGGTAAAGCAAATGCAGGAAAACCCCTGAAGTGATCTGATAAATGATTTTGTTATTTAGTTTGGCACCAGTGTGTCTGGTATCTAATACCTATGAAACACAGTCTACCAAGTGCATGGTATTAGACTCCTGCTATTTTGTGTCAAGAAGAAATGTATGCTGAGACACAGGCCTTTGTAGTGAAGTGTGGGAGGAGAGAAAAGTCAGAGGGGAACACAGTACATTTCCCAAATAAGTAAGGAAATCAGTGAATTGTGCTAGGATTGGCTATTGCTAACAAGCTACCATTAGGGAGAGAACCTCACAATTCAGACCAACTCCAAGCATATCATATTTCACTACTAATATCTAGTTTTCAAACACAATTTACTATTGGACATACTCCCAAACCAAGGTATCAAAAGACCTTTTTCTTCTCTTATGATGTTTCAAGCAATCTTCAGGTATATCCAGTATCAAGACTACGAATGAAGAAGGGAAGCAAAGGAAGGACAACAGTCCAGAGTGACCTATTTCACAGAATCATCACGGAGTGATTCAAGTTAAACAGGATCCCAGGAGGTCTCTAGTCCAGCTCCTCTGCTCAAACCAGAGTCAGCCATGAGATTGCACGAGGCTCCTCAAGACCTTATTTGGGCAGATCACAGAATCACAAAAGGCTCTTCCCTCTATGGCAGGCTTGTCACCACAACTGCTCCAGTTTATGCACATCTGTCTTGTTCTACAGGCTCAAAATCAGGTGCAGTATTTCCAGTGTGGTCTAGGAATACCAGCTCAAGGGAGTAACTGCTTCACTTGACCTGGTGCTCTTCTCCTGTTAATGTAGCCCCAGACAGCATCTGCTGTCTGCTTCAAGGGCACGCTGCCAGCTTGTGGGCACCTTGTCTGCTGAGACCTCTGGGAGGTCCTGGTGAAAACTCAGGGAAAGAAGGTTCTAGAGACTTGGTCTGCCTGAGGACTTCTCAACTGTGTGCACTGTCACTCAACCTGTCCTGTTCAGCAACAGGCCAGCATCCTCCTTGCTTAGTCTTTTACTGTCCATCCAGTGGCAGAAGATTACCTTGCAGTCCTCAATGTCCCTCTCCACTTTCAGCTCCAGGTGAGCTTTGGCTTTCCCAACACAACCCACTGCGTGCCTGTGCAACAATTCTGAATCCCCTCCTCTGCAGACTGCTGCTGCTCCCACTTCCCCAGCACTGCCCATTCAAAATGAAGCTCAGTTGTGACCTATCTACTTTTTTTGCTGACTAACAGGCAGAATGCTCAAAGGAGGGAAGGAAGACAGCAGCAGGAATAACTTGCTTGGTAACTTAACATCCCCTCACAATATTGAGCTCCATCATTTCATGGTTGCTTCAGTCATTGATTACACCACCAGTTTCTCCTTGTTCATGAGTTACAGATCAGGAAAATATTACCCCTAGCTGGTCCATTAGTGTAAGTGTTAAAAAAAAGTAATTCTAAGTCCACTTCAATATCAATTTTATAATTTTAAGGTATTCAGTCTGGTGTAAGTGATGGATTTTGTGAAAAAAATGCATTTAAACTGCCTCTAGACTTTAAAGTTTCTTAGTACTCAAATGATTTGGTTTACCTACTTTGCTCAGTCACAAACTTGGGACAGTAAGAATTCAGATACATTTGATACATTCAGTTGCATTTGATAGCAGTGGTCACTGTACCCAGACTTAGAGCAGTAATAAGCCTTTCAATGTCTGGAGATTATTCCAACTATTAGAAAGATAATGTAATATGAAATTCCAGGCTAAGAAATAGTTTGGTATTGAAGCTTATGGCAAAGCACAGGAAAATAAAGACTGAGCTGAAAAATACTCTCATCAGTATTTTAGCTCTTTTTACTTAGTTTATCTAAAGCAACCAGATGCGTGCAATGAATAAAAATGTCTACTTTGCAGCATTTCAGCCAGAATTAAAAAAATATACACTTGAGGACACATATATTGGCAGAGGGAATCCTCTGCCGGAATTTGGANGCCTAAGTCACTCCTTCTCTCAAAAATGCACAGTTGAGAAATGGTTCTTAGTAAATGGGGCAGGAGAATGCTGAATGGGAAGTTTTAGTGCTCTGCATGTGTCATTCATACTAAACTGCCTTTTTATGAAAGTGGACTTGTCTGTATTTGAGAATTCAAGAGTCACATTACAGGTCTGCACAGAGACTCTTGGAGGTTTGATTACAAAAGCCAGACGTCTTATTGCGTATTCCCTACTGACAAGAAGTCAGCAGAGCCTATTACATCACTTCAAAGTGGTAAAGCAAATGCAGGAAAACCCCTGAAGTGATCTGATAAATGATTTTGTTATTTAGTTTGGCACCAGTGTGTCTGGTATCTAATACCTATGAAACACAGTCTACCAAGTGCATGGTATTAGACTCCTGCTATTTTGTGTCAAGAAGAAATGTATGCTGAGACACAGGCCTTTGTAGTGAAGTGTGGGAGGAGAGAAAAGTCAGAGGGGAACACAGTACATTTCCCAAATAAGTAAGGAAATCAGTGAATTGTGCTAGGATTGGCTATTGCTAACAAGCTACCATTAGGGAGAGAACCTCACAATTCAGACCAACTCCAAGCATATCATATTTCACTACTAATATCTAGTTTTCAAACACAATTTACTATTGGACATACTCCCAAACCAAGGTATCAAAAGACCTTTTTCTTCTCTTATGATGTTTCAAGCAATCTTCAGGTATATCCAGTATCAAGACTACGAATGAAGAAGGGAAGCAAAGGAAGGACAACAGTCCAGAGTGACCTATTTCACAGAATCATCACGGAGTGATTCAAGTTAAACAGGATCCCAGGAGGTCTCTAGTCCAGCTCCTCTGCTCAAACCAGAGTCAGCCATGAGATTGCACGAGGCTCCTCAAGACCTTATTTGGGCAGATCACAGAATCACAAAAGGCTCTTCCCTCTATGGCAGGCTTGTCACCACAACTGCTCCAGTTTATGCACATCTGTCTTGTTCTNGTAGCCCCAGACAGCATCTGCTGTCTGCTTCAAGGGCACGCTGCCAGCTTGTGGGCACCTTGTCTGCTGAGACCTCTGGGAGGTCCTGGTGAAAACTCAGGGAAAGAAGGTTCTAGAGACTTGGTCTGCCTGAGGACTTCTCAACTGTGTGCACTGTCACTCAACCTGTCCTGTTCAGCAACAGGCCAGCATCCTCCTTGCTTAGTCTTTTACTGTCCATCCAGTGGCAGAAGATTACCTTGCAGTCCTCAATGTCCCTCTCCACTTTCAGCTCCAGGTGAGCTTTGGCTTTCCCAACACAACCCACTGCGTGCCTGTGCAACAATTCTGAATCCCCTCCTCTGCAGACTGCTGCTGCTCCCACTTCCCCAGCACTGCCCATTCAAAATGAAGCTCAGTTGTGACCTATCTACTTTTTTTGCTGACTAACAGGCAGAATGCTCAAAGGAGGGAAGGAAGACAGCAGCAGGAATAACTTGCTTGGTAACTTAACATCCCCTCACAATATTGAGCTCCATCATTTCATGGTTGCTTCAGTCATTGATTACACCACCAGTTTCTCCTTGTTCATGAGTTACAGATCAGGAAAATATTACCCCTAGCTGGTCCATTAGTGTAAGTGTTAAAAAAAAGTAATTCTAAGTCCACTTCAATATCAATTTTATAATTTTAAGGTATTCAGTCTGGTGTAAGTGATGGATTTTGTGAAAAAAATGCATTTAAACTGCCTCTAGACTTTAAAGTTTCTTAGTACTCAAATGATTTGGTTTACCTACTTTGCTCAGTCACAAACTTGGGACAGTAAGAATTCAGATACATTTGATACATTCAGTTGCATTTGATAGCAGTGGTCACTGTACCCAGACTTAGAGCAGTAATAAGCCTTTCAATGTCTGGAGATTATTCCAACTATTAGAAAGATAACGTAATATGAAATTCCAGGCTAAGAAATAGTTTGGTATTGAAGCTTATGGCAAAGCACAGGAAAATAAAGACTGAGCTGAAAAATACTCTCATCAGTATTTTAGCTCTTTTTACTTAGTTTATCTAAAGCAACCAGATGCGTGCAATGAATAAAAATGTCTACTTTGCAGCATTTCAGCCAGAATTAAAAAAATATACACTTGAGGACACAAATATTGGCAGAGGGAATCCTCTGCCTGAATTTGGATATATGGTAGTTTTGTAGGTCATGCTAAACGTTAAAGAACAAATATAAAAATTACCCAATTCTTCTTTTTAATAAATAGCACTTTTGAATGAGAAAGTCTAAAGGAGACTATTTCTTTCACAGTTAAAGCACTCTATCACCACTTTACTACTAGCAAAAGGCTTTCCCCCACCCCCATGTCTAGACAGCAGTTTCTTGTGTGACAGAGACCAACCAGCCCAACCCAACTGTCAGGCAGAAGGAGTAACATCAGTCTTTTTTAGCAGTGTCATCCTTGATACTTTTTTTGGATGAGGCTTCCATTTAACATATTCAGCTGTATCTGATGTAGACGACTGTCTGCTAGGACAAAGACAGATGACCCCTCTATATTATCCTGTACGGGAGTTGCATTGATTTTGCAATACCACCTTTTCACTGCTTCAGTTCACGGTCTGGCATTTTTGTCAGTACTGGCAGTTATTTCTCATTCTCTTTCTGTGAAGAATGCCCATCTATCATCCTGCTAGATAAGAGCCACAATAGGTTTTGCTCATCTACAATAAACACTGTCATATATGGAGCCTGGTGTCCTATAGAAACAGAGCTTATGTAAACATAGTGAGCTGTGCACGTGTCCATCCATCAGCCGAGCCCTAATTACTTTGGCCCGAAAATATCTTGGGATTGATATGCAGCCAGCAGTCTCAAGGTTCTTCAAGTACTTACAATTTTCTCATTTAACAGAGATAAGGACTATAAGGAAGCCCATATTTAATTTAATTTCTTCCCCTTCAGAGAAATTCATTCATCTGCCTGATTCTCCTTGGATGGTGGTCAGGGTTATCATGGATGTGACCTCAAGGTTTCAGGGATCTGAGAAGGCAGAAGGGAGGTTTGAGATAGGCAACACAATGATGTTTGAGAAGAAACTACTATTTCTTCTGCCTGCAGATGAACACCTTGACGTGGCAACACATGTTAATCGGTATATTCTAAACAACGTGATCTAGATGGACAGAAGCAAGTCCTGAGTTTTACTTTCTAGGAAAGACTGCCCTTGACAAATATAATCAGAAAATTTCCATTAGACAGCTCTGTGGAAAGGGGATATGATATTTATTTAGCATATCTCCAAAGTAACTCAACCTGATCCATCTTCTCAAAGATTTCATTGACCCACAGTCCTGCAATCTCATACAAGCCTGCGTGTCCAAGTGGTCTGGCCAACACAGCTTGTGTGCAACACCGATTTCAATGTAACATCCTGTATTATCATTCTCACGAAAACAGTTGAGGTAACACTTATTATGGCAGTGTCCTTTGCTTCAAAGTGTTCCTTACTTCAGCCTTCATAAATCTTAGGACAGGTTGCTGTTTGCTGGCCATTTCTCCTTGTTTGTTTGTAATATGTTTGTTTTTCCCTCATGAGATCACAGGAAGAAAAAAATCACGTAGATGGTATCCTGCAACCTTGTTGTCACCGTCCTGCTGCCAGCAGAAGACACTGTGTTCTGAGTATTCATCTATGTTGAGGTCTTAGCAGAGGACAAGCCTTCTGGTCTCAACATAAACCATATGCTCTTCAACGTAACTACTAGGAATGGTGTCCTCGGAGTAGTTGTGTCTCAAACCACTCAAACTGTGTCTGCTGTTAGCAAGACACGCTGTTCTTACAGTCCTCATCTTGCTCTTTCTCTTGGTGCTCTCACAGAAACACAAACGTGTATAAACAGATCTTCCCCTGCTCTGTCATTCATACAATCTTCATAAATGTAACTACATTCAAAGTACTAAGACTGAAATGTATAATTTTGTTTTCAAGTTCACATAACTGTTACAAATAACCAAGACTTGCCACTGTTAAAATCAGTGTTTGTTACATTTGTTATTTTGTGGGTCTCAATAACATTGTAGGTGAGCCAAGGCTTAACTTTGACAAATGGCTTCTTTGTAAAATCCCAGAACCAGAACCTGCCTCTTTCATGTTCTCCTGAATACCTGCAGAAGAACATAAAAAACATAAATCCCTGGAAGTGTTCAAGGGATGATTCTTTGAGCAGCATGTCTCATGGAAGGTGTCCCTGCCCACAGCAAGGGCCTGGAACAAGATGATCTTTAAGGTCCCTTCCAACCCAAGTGATTTTGAGTTTATGACGTGATCTGATATCCAAAATGTATCAGTACCTGTGCTTGTGTTATTATCTAGAGTGCCAAGATGAAACCCCTCCATGCTTACTTGATCTGCAGGTAGCTTTTCAGTGTTTAGAAAAGGCAAAAATCAGCCCTCCCACTGTCCTTCTTAATGAAATATACAACTATTATAAGATAGCTGTACTGGTACTTAAACATGTCATTATCAGTACACTTGAAAAGACTTATGATAATGGTTAGAGGCACAAAAACTTCACAGCATTTACATGACACATCATTTCCATGTTTCTTGTCTAGTGTTTACAATTGCCTCTAGAACTTGCACCTAGACCCCAGAAAGCTGATTAGTTCAATTAAGCTAATAAAATTTAAAAAAAGCATATCTCAACCTTCACTTGACATTAACAAAAGTGTTTACATGGCACAGTTCCTGGCTTTCCAAGCCAGCAGAGGCTCTGCAACACAACTGATTAATTAAAGAGCGCTGAGAAGTTAACACTGAAGGTTACTGATTAATTGTATGTTAGAGCTGCCTAATCAAGTACCCAAGGCAATAAACAAATACAAAGATATATTATACACTGATTACCACAATTATTTATAGTTTCACTTTTAACTGGTTGCCTGCCATACAGCAGTCTTTAACCTGAATAAACACTGGGGAGGGGGATCAGGATCACTTACTGTATTGCCCAGCTGGCTATTAGGGCTGTTTTCCCTGGAAGTGAAACATATTATAAATCCTAGTTCATGCATGGTCATCACAAAGGCATACGTGCTGAATGAGCAACTACACCACAATCATGTATTTATCATGTATTTCTCAGTGCTACTGGTTGCTATGCATGTCTCCAAGGGCTGAAACTCAGCACTGCAAACAGCTGCTAACCATCATTAAGAGAAAGCAAGCAAGCTCCTCTAAATGCTACAGCCCTATTTGAGGGCAAGATTTACACCTAGAGATGATGAACAGCTCTCTCTCTCATTCACATTTCTCAGACCTAACTGCAAATTTCTCATTTCAGAGATCTTTGCTTCAATGTATGAATTTCCAATCCTAGACTGTAATAGTTCTTCGTCTCGTAAGGCTGTTTTCATGGTCTCCTCTAAATCCATCATGTAACTCATTTCTCCATATCAAGAGATGAATACTAAAATGTGTCCTCACTCCATAGTTCCTGTGTTATCCATATATAACACAAAATAAAACATTTCCTTGCAAGCACTGCGACAAGTTTATTCACCATTAGAGAGGTCTTTTGAAGGAAAGACCTCCCTTTCAGAGCAGGGAGGGCTCTGAAAGAAGGAAACTCTGGAATGATTATTTTCCCCCCAAGTCAATGAAAACAACTTTGCCTCCTGCAGAAATGTCATCAGCTCCCCTCCCAGATATGCCAGGTCTGTCTGATTCATACCAAAAAGGCAATGAACAGACTGCCTCTTTTGTGTTCACCATCCACCTCTCTCCTCTGAAGAAGAAACAAAAAAAAGAAAGAAAAAAGCTGTGCCTCACAAATGGCAACAATTACTGAGCAAGTAACTTTCCCCAGAATTTTCACTGTTTTTCGAAGTTTATTAGCCACTTTAATGGGAAGAGCCCTTTGTTAGTCTGCTCTTAATATAGTCACCACAGCAGTCCAAGTACAAATGTTTATTCTTGTCCTGCACTACACTTTTGTTATAAGCCCCTTACACCTATCCAATATGACCACAATCAAACGTGCCATTAAATTACTTCTCTGCTAGGAAGGAGACATTTCAAACTTTCCTTCTGTATCTGAACAGCCCCATTTCCCATCTATATCACACTAGTTTTAAAGGACTTCCTGCCACAAGACTGGTGCAAGACAAGAGGCTCGAGAGCACATTGTGCCAGCTAATCCTGTGTCCTCTAACTACACACATTTGACTGCTTGCAACGAGATCCACAGCCAATCATCAATTTCCCTTTTTCCCTCAAGTTGGCGTGCATGAGATCTGACAGCTCCAGCATACTCATCTTCCCCCATCCTCAGATAACTACTCTTTGAAGCTGTTCAGGGGAGATGAAAATATAATAGCCTCAGAAAGGATTGATCAGCATGAAATAAAAGAGAAGGTCAAAAGCTGATTGATGTCACCACTGAATACTGTAATATTCAGTCAATTTACATTGTTAAAAGTCACGATTTTCATACTAGTACCACCTATTTTTTCCATGTTAAAATTACTATTAGAATTTCTCTTTAGCTTTTTTTTAAAATCTGGTTGCAATTACAATCAATCAGGAACAAACCCATCCTTTATCTCCTGAATTATGGATTCTGTGACATAAGTGTAAATTATACTTTCAAAAATCTGTCTGTCCTTGCTTCCAAAAGTGGTTGATTATATAACATTTGAGAGCTCTCTTTTGGAAGGCCGATTTTTGTAAGAATCTTCAAGTGTACAATAGCTTTTTCCCTTCAGAAACAATTTCCACCCAGCAAAAAAAGAACAGCGGGAACATCTTATGAATATTGAGCTTCATTCACGTGTTTATGAACCCTGTAAATATTAGTCTCATGCTCATGTACCAACAACATTTCTCCAACCAGGAACTCTCAAACCCACTGTTTGATCCATGTGAGCACAGGTCTCTTCAGCACCCTGGGCTTCCAAATCTTAAACGACAGCATGTGTCCCCTCATGAAATTTTAGATCAAACTTGAACCTGGAACACCTGTTCTATGTATGCTACACATACAAGCAACATGCTAAAGCAGGCACTGGATATTCAGTAACTGGTACCATTTGGTGAATAAAACATATTCAATTAACCAACAAGCAGGCAACAGCTGCTTGTGAAAGCTGTTGAGTGGCCATCATCCTCAAACAGAAATCTATCAATCCTCAGCCATTAAAAAAAAAAAAAAAAATTAAAAAAAAAATCTCATTGTATGTTTGCTACAAGTACAGATTCAGAGATTACATGGGAGTTTTCCTTATTTTCTCTCACAGATTTGTACTTAGTCTCTACTGCTAGCAGTACAGTGGCTTTTGCTGTACTGCAAATTTAACTGGTTTTCTCAATTTTGACACAGAAAGGTGAGCTAATTTCAGAGTAGGCAAACACACTTCTTCCTTTAATCATATAGCAATTTTTATTCCAGTTCATTATTATCTTCCAGATTTCTGTGACTAATAAAACTCTACCACCTTCTTCCATCTTTTCCATGACACTGTGTTGCAACACAATTCCCTCACATAGATTTCCACCTACTTTGTACTTCCATGGAGTATTTCCAAAAACTAAAAGTAACTGTAGGCAATCATTCCAACTGTTCACACAACAAAAGATCTTTAAAAAGCCCTGCAGTATGCCCTGCAGCTGATGGAAGTTCTCCTAGCATACATGCCAAACCACTAATATCCCAAAACACTCAGGTAAGAGTTCACAGCTTCAGCAAATTACACCCAGGTACTGCTGAAGGGTACACCTGCAGTCTGGAGACTAAGTTAAGAGAAGAGCTCTTTCCTCTGTCAGTGCAACCCTGGAAAATGTGTCAGATAGGGCTCATCTCTATTTCAAATGCCTAGTGACACTCAGTGGTTTCAAAGCACTTTTTTAAGGGATTGCTTCCTAGACGCCACTGCACTTACAGAAAAAAATTATGATGAAACAATTGAATGAGTACATTTGATACAAACAACTGCAAGTCTCCACGTATTTCTACTATTGTGGGCTCTTGAGCTGACCTGTTTATCCTGACCTGACTCAAGCTTCCCCAGCAAACCTGCCTGGACAAGTCCTTAACAGGAAACAAGTTCTGTGCTCATTTTATGATGCAAGAGAGAGAGGTGTGCACTAAGTGTTAAGCTGCTCTACATTTAATATCTGAAAAGTTTATTATCCCTGTAGCACATAATCAGGCAAAAAAAAAAAAAAAGTAGGTAAGATAATCCCCTGCTTAGGGGTTGTATTAAGAAGATGGCAATGGTATTTAAGAATCAACACAAGGCACACAGCGTAAGTAATCTCAACAATCTTAGCAGTGCACACAGGCTCCTCACAATCCTCACTCGAGAAACACCAATGAAGTTGTCACTGATCTTCAACAAAGCCATACTTTCTTAACAGCCCCCAATGGCAAAGCCCAAATATTGCATCTGAGAAACATTCATGATGACATTCACATGGATCAGAAGGAAGAATTTTGTGGAAGGCTGTTTATGCTAAAGTATTTAAGTTTTGACATTTCCATGCCGAAATTTCAAAAAGAACATATCTGTGGGTGTTTTTGATGAATTATGTATCATAAAGACAAGAGAGTTATTAAGGAAAAATATACTGGTAAGCACACGATTTTTGTTTTTCACTAACCAAAAATGACCTGAAATGTAAAATTATTGAATTCAGTGTACTGTAACCTAGAACTAACCCCATAACCTTCCTTCTGCAACAAAAGATGTAATTATACATCCTGCTACGAAATTTAGTTAAAATACCCTTTAAACACAAAATTAACTTCAGAGCTATCCTTACGGTGTCATTGCTACATCGCACCTGTACAAGTGCTTAAGTGCTCTAATTACAGGTTTATAGGATGCATGTCTCAAAACCATCTGAACTCCATATAGATGATCAGGACAATTACTCTTGTTCAAAAATGTTCAACACAATGCTAAAAACATACAGCATCTGAGTATTTAAGTGCATCGTTTCAATTGTCTTCTGCCCAAGCAGTGGGGCTACTGTCAAGGAAAACAGAAAAGTCTTTGAGCTTCTTCAGCTTCTTTTGTTCCCCTCCCATTCTTCTAATGCTGGTGCTAGACTCCCACTACAAGCTAGAAGTCACTTGCAATTTGTAAAATAACTTGCAAACAAACAAGAACTGCAGAAAAATCCAGACAACATGGCATCTTCTGCAATGGAGGACTGAAATAATGACAAAAATCCTTCTGCTGCCAATAGAATTTATTTCATTTTCAATTTCGAACTAAGTATTAGTGAGTGAGAAACTTCTGTTGATCAGGGAGACTTTTGCAAACTTCCTAAGTGCCCTAGATAAGAGGTATGTTTGTGAGCAAACTGTGATGTTAACATCTTTAGAAATTTCAGCTTTGTCTTGTATTTTCCTTGTCTCTTCTTTATGTTCACAGGACTGTATACTGACAGGTTTGTACCAGCCAAAAAAACAAACAAACAAAAAAAACCCCAACCCCAAATATAACCACACAGCAGCAAGCTGTGGAATATCTGTATTCCAAAGTCTGCCCGAGAGAGCAAAGCAGGACAGGGCCACAGGCTCCCCGTGCCCTTGGGCAGCGTCACTCGTGCTGCAGCACAGCCCAGGGACAACTCAGGCACAGCTACACCAGCCAGGCTTTGCTCCTAGCAGGATGTTTGGCTGCTGGATGCACACTCCATGCTCTACCACCTGCCCTTTTCCTTGGCTAGGAGGGGTGTGGACACCGAAGGGGGTCAGGGAGACTACAGATTACAGCAATAACCCTAATGGGGATCAGGTGGGAAAAGCAGGAACACAGTCGGAAATACCACATCCTGAGCAAAAGGAGGTGAATAAAAAAGATGAGGAAATGTTGGATAAACAGAGCTCAAATCATTAAAAGCCTTCCCTCCTTCTCCATGTCTCCCTATTAATGCTTTAATCCCATTTGCAGGAAAAAAAAAAAAGAATCTTACAGATTTTTACTCATAAAAGTATGATCCGTCTGGGTCTTTGAGTTTTATGTGAATAAGAAATAGCTCCAGCTTTGGTTGGTTCAGACTTGGGATGGGAAGAGTTAATAAAAAAATTGGGAATAGTAGATGCATTGAACTAATTTTTTTTTTTTTTTTTTTTTGT
>WEKY01020312.1:341549-373375 GCA_013390045.1 Picathartes gymnocephalus | reverse complement strand
TTTTTTTTTTTTTGGTAATAAACCATAAAATAAACCTGCACAATTTCTTAGCAAGTTAAATTGCTGCTTTGTCAGTGTAGCAGTGAACATCTTAGCAGGACCACTTTATCCTCTGTGTATTCCCATAAGTAGAGCTTATCAAACTTCTAGACTTGGCATGAATTAATATGGAGCAGATTTACTGGCTTAAGAGACTTTTCCCCCCAATTTTTAGAGACTTGATAATAATTGTACTACATTTTTAGTACATGACATTTTTATGGTTTTTTTACATCATAATTTAAAAAAAAAAAAAAAAAGAAATGCAAAATCTTCACTGGGCTGAGATTGAAAACTTGTAAGTATCAAAGGAGCTAAGTAACCCAAAATTTAATCTGTGACCCCACATTTTTAGAATTATACAAAGTTGCCAGCATGTTCCCACACTCAGTTCACGTATTACTGCCTTTACATGTCTAATGCTTCAAGTTTAAGGCCATCTTGCTCGAGTGCTTCTCTTCTCTAGGTAGTTCTACTAATTACTGTACACTTTTTAACAAGGGAATCACAAAAACCAATTCACAGCTTCAAACAGTAAGAACGCTCGGGCTTACCTTAATTTGAATCATACGGGGAAAAAATCCCCAAATCTTATTACCTGTCTTTCTTAACAAACCACACACTTTCATATACTTGTGATTAGCCAATTGCTATCACACACAAAATTATAGTGACTAAACACATGTGAAAATTCCAAACTAGGAAAACTCCCTCCCAGCGCTTGGACTAGCCTATTATGCAATAATTCTCATTTCTGATATTACAGAGAAAAGAACTCAGAATCTGTTGAAAGCAGTAACACGAATATATATTTAAAGTTTTATCATGCTAACTTACATGAACTCAATCATTAAGAAGCTCACAAGAATTTCCTGAGCAAGTTTTGCATCAGAAAATATACTGCTAACTAGGAATTTTAGTTTGCTCCAATTATAACATTATATTAAACAAGTGGCTTAGCCATTTAAAGTTCTATGCCAGGCTTCTTGTGAAGTCAAGTAAAGTTGAATGGCATTTCACTATGGTTACCACCAAAGAGAAAAGATCTATTGTTAGAAACACACAACCAGTTCAAACAGATGGTTATTCACAGTCATTTGTAGCTACAGTAAAAATTCAGAGTTCCTTTTCAGAAAGTCAGACCCTGTTTAAATGGTGATTTTGCTTCTTTTTTTTCTTTTTTTTTTTTTTTTTTTTTTTTTTGCAGAGGGTTCTCAACATGTGGCAAAGTCCTAAAGGTATGTAAAGCTCACAAAATTAATTTGAAAAACTGTTTATAATAGAAAAGTTAGAGGGGAAAGAGAGTAGCACTTTTTTGTGTTGGAAGCCCAGTAACAGTATTTGAGAGTTTGCTTCCTTATTTCTGTATTACAAGTGACATCCCCCACTAGGCATATTTTGTTCCAGCCCTCCTGACTTGAGTCAACAGAGGACACAAAAGCTGCTAGGTTTTTGTGCCAGAAAAGCTGCTTCCAAGTAAGAGAAAGTGTTTATCTCTCACTCTCTGCTGCAAAATTTGCCAAATTCTAGATACTCTCCTGTTCAGAGAGGAAAAACACCATTCCCTGCTATTTACTGCTACCCTGCCCTTCAGAAGGGCTAATGAGTTCTGCAGTCACCACCAGCCACACAGCTGTGCATGCTGCAAGGCAGGCAACAATGCTGACTACTAAATGAAGACTGATGACATTCTGAGGGGAACATTTCCAAGAAAAATTTCCCTAATCAAATTAAGCATAGTGCACATAGATGAGATTTTATTTTTAATCACTTAGACCTGTTTGAATTCTAAACCCCATATTGTTGCACAGCCTTAGAGAAGTGGAGCAATTTGTAGTTACTTGGATACACTAGAAGGATATGGACAAAGCATGTTAGATCACAAGTGTTCTTTAGGGTTGTCAGAACCTTTATTTGCATTACCTCTCTCTCCTTTTTTGAAAAAAACCCCAAAAAATCACCCTAAACCAATCAAACAAACAAAACCTCAAAGAAATGTAACAGATTTGTTGTGGCTTTCAGCACATTCTGTCCAAGAAAGCCAGAAGGCTCTTTTAATATTGCCAGTCTCAGTTTCACTTGCTTATCTTGTGTACACACGTCCTAAGAAAAATACTGGAAATAATGGCAAAAATAACTAGAATCAGACTGATGTTTCACTGGAGTGTAGTTAAAAAAACCAAACCAACCCCTTATGTTTATTGCTTAAATAAGAAGCTTAGGTGACACAAGTCAGAATTCCTTTTCTTTGTCCCAGGTTTGATAAACTCATGTTTTAGGTGAATCCCCCTGCAAGAACACACTAAGATGTGACATCCTCAGACTGAAAACACTCAAGGAACTGCAGAGATAGACAAGTATCTCCTTATTAGCTAGATGTTATGTGCCTTCTTTCATCCCTTGGGAATGTTAAAGTCATTCACCAGGCAGAACTGGCCAATGCAATCCCTGACCAGTCTGATACAGACGCTGAGGGATCAGACCACAAGTCTGCCAGTGGATGCCTGTAACCTTCTCCTCCCTCACCATTTTTCCCTGACCTAACTTTTAGGGCTTGAAGTGCTTTCATTCATGGCACGCACTATACTTGATACATTCACATACCAGTGGCCATTTCCTCTATTAAAAAAATATATATATTATACCTTTATAATAAAAGAGGAGAAACTGTCTATTGAGAAAAAGAAATACATTTCACTGTTTTGGTCATCGGTCAGAAAAGATCCATTCCAATTTTACCACACTAAGATGGTACTAGAGAATTCAAAATGCATTTATAACCTAAGCATATACCATTTTTAGCAAGCTATAAAACTTAACCTTTGTAGAATATGAATAGTGCCTCACAATAGCTTTTAAAAAGGCTATTAAAACTTCACACTTCAGATAAAAAACAGTCTAATGCTCTTGATCCTGACATCACCTTTATAAAATGTATTTCTTTTGCTACTCAACTGTGTGAAAAAAATCCAGCCTATGTTCTGAAGATTACCTCTTTGGACCTTCAAAAAGTAATCTAAACAATTTCTGAATTTGAAGCCTGCAAAAAAATAAGAGAAAAAAATTATCCTCAGCAGTAAGAAAATAATTTTATCCAATTCCTGCCTTCTCTGCTCACTAATAGGGATGGATGTCAAGTAATTAAGACCTTAGCGGGATTTCTAATTTTATAAGAAGTTTTTTTTGCAACTTTCAGATGGCAGAGAAAGAAATATCCTCCCATTACTTCACTGGTTTGTAACATCATCCAAAAATTAGTTTTTACATAACCATTGAGAAGACAACAGAAAAAATTAACAGGCATTTCTTCTAGTACAACTGTGGGCTAGACTTCCAAAGCTCTTTGTTTATACAGCAAAGTCAAAAAAATTAACTGTCACTGACCCAAGAGATCAGAAAATCACAGTAATCTAATAATCTAATATTGGCTACAATGAACTGTTCATTTCTTAACTCAGAACACATTTCTTTATGAGAACATAGAGGGTCCTTGGGCTCTCTCAGGGGCAATAAAGCCTCCACATTGTATTGTCAGTGTAGTGAGTAAGTGAGCACCCTTTTCTCTTCACAGAGAAAAGCAGCTTAAAAATAAATAAATAAATAAAAATAAGGCACAGGGCTCATGTCCCAGCAGAAATCTCCTTTCTCATGCCATATTCATGTAAGCATGCTGCACACCACAGCCATAATCCACAATTCAGCACAAGAACAGGATGTGTATCGGCACAAACACAAGGGTTGAAAGAGGAGCTATGGCCAGGCAGTAACTGCTTCATGCTTTAATAATTCTTCACACAGAAGACAGCTCTAGAAGTAAAGACTCCCCCAACAAAGTCTGTTAAATGAAAGAAAAAACAAAACATACACACAAAAGAAAACAACAACAAAAAACAAACTAAAAAAAACCACCACCACCACCAAAAAAACCACAACAAAACAAAACAACCCCAAACCATACCAATTTTTTTTTACAGGCTCGTTACAAAGAATACAAACCAGAAAAATAGGTACAAGCATGCACTTTTTATTTCTCCCTCAACTCTTGGGTTCAGCTTCTTTGGCTGACTGCAGCAACGCCAGCACATCACAGAAGCAAGTCCAGCTGTGAGACCAGGAAATCACAGAAAGCCATGACCCCCTCAGTCTTTCTTGTTGACAATGCTGCTTCGATATGCAAATGACTCCTTTAGGGGGCTGAGGCACTTCCTGGGAGCTGACACATGCAAGCACCTCTTCCCCTGCAGTGAACACTTATGAATATACATGGAATGGCTGTACAGAGCTCCCTCCCTTATCCTGTAACTTGGGTACTGGCAAAGGGTATTTAGACTCACATCTCCAGCTCCTCAAAAAACCACACCACTGCAAACAGCAATCACCCTAATTCTGAGCTGAGCATCTTCATCTTCTTTGCCAGGCTGGATGGGGCTCTGAGCAACCTGGTCTAGTGAAAGATGTCCTGTCATCTCGGGACTAGAGGACCTTTAAGGTCCTTTCCAACCCAAACAATTCTACGATTTTAAGATCTGAATATAGTTTTTTTGGAAGTTTGGCACATCAACACTACACTTGCTTTACAGCCAGATATGATTTCACTATATATATCCTGCCTTTCCATTATCCCTTGAATATTTACTGCAGTGTAAGAAAAAATATTGTAACTGAATTTATCAGCTAGCTCCAAAAACTGAAAAATCATATAGCTCATATTATAGCTTAATGTCTGAATGTAAAATATAGGGATTTAAGGATATTTTTCTTAAACTGTTAGTAGGAAAAACAAAACCATCCACCCTGCTGTATAATTTTTACTCATGAAGAGTGATATTTACCACTTCCCAGGATAGCAATATATATCAATTTTAAAAATATTTTTACATTTTCTCAGATTTATCTTCGGATTTGTCTTTATTACATAAAAAATCATACCAAGCCAGCAAAACCCCCTAAACGGAAAAAACAAGCTACAATAAACCAGTTTTGCATTTCAAGACCACAAGTCCTCTGCTTTAAGAGAAATAGCACATGCATAGGGTGTCACTGTCTGCCACTGCAGGAAACTACCTTTCATAACCAAGGAGGATGAGATTTCAGCAGGACCAATCATCTTTAGCTGCCTCGTGTTTTATCCTCTCACCACCAATTTCCTTCTGCTGGGGAGAACGGAATACAAAAGGAAGACATTCTACTTATCTTGGTTTATCTTCCATATTGCTATGTCTTATGGAAAAACAAGAGTTTTGATTGCTAACTCCAAAGTCAAACATTAAACTCCAGAGCAGGAAGCCTTACACCCACCCTGTTACAGCATTGCTTGGGCTTAGCTTAGTTGTTTGGGTTGTTTATTTTTTGAAGGCTTGTGTTTTGGGGTTTTTTTGGTTGTAAATCCAAAAGAAATAACTTCCTCTGTTATTTATTATGTCACTAAAACAGCCAGAGTCAGCTAACAGTTAGTAGAAATAATATATGATAACAAATATTTTGCCCTAAGTTACGAGCAGGCAAACCTAAAGCTAGCATGAGTCTCATTATAACACCATTTTTGGAAGCTAAGTCCAGCTGTGTGTCATTCCAAAGAATTATGCATATTCCTTATTAAAATCTATTAGTGGGCAGGATATTTATTTTCTCCCCTTCATCCTCATTTTATCACTGCATTTACACTGTGTAGGCAGTGGCAAGAAATGATGCATGTTAAGAAACAGAAAACCATTCATTCTGATATCTTAATTACAAGGGAGTAGACCCTGGCTGTTTTGAACTCACTCTTTGTTTTGATTCACATGTGCATAAAATAAGCAACCTTTCCTGCAGCTAAGTGAGAAATAGCAGGGCATTGCTTTACTGGGACTCTGAAAAATGACTGCTTCTTTTCAGTAATACCGAGGACAAAGTAACTGGTGAATATACAGAATATCAGGGCAAAACCATTCAGAATCACTCTACTCACAAGATGCTGGTTGGCAATCAATATTTTTCCAGTGTCTTTTTCTGTCCTTCACTATCTCAAATATTTCCCCTCCTTAAAAGATAAGCAGCTATTGCAATACTTGTATCCTTACATTTGTGGGGAAAAAAAAAAAAGACACAAACAAAAACCCAACAAAAACAGCAAAAAAAAAAGAGAGGAGGCAGACTCTCAGGTACTGGGCATCCTCCAGCCCAGCCTCCCTCCGGCCCATCATGCAGCCACCCTCTCTCCCATTAGTACTTCACTGCTCTGCTCCCTCAGGGTCTAGTTACTCAGCAGCAAAAGCAACAGTTTCTCTTTTCAAATGTGTGGCGGGGAAAGTTGGAGGTGCGATGAAAGAAGTGCATGTCTTCTCCCAGAACAGGTATTGACATACCGGAAATACCAGTTGTGGTTTCTTCACTCAAGTCAGAAGATTGCAAGGAATCAGACTTTCCAGATTACTTAGATCCTGTCTACTTGCCCTACAAAAATGCTGTCATCTATGCCTGAAATCAGGAGATCTGACATTGATAAGAGAACACAGGAAACCACATCACACTGACTTTTCATGTGGTATTTTTCACCATTCTCACATACCCTTCTTTCTCATCTACCTCTTTTGTCTCCCACTACATTACTTTTTCTACTGAGTTTAAACTCCATAAAACAGTCATGCATTAATTTTATCCCTTAATGCAACTGATATTTTAAAACATAAAAAATTAGCTTTAATGATACAGTCAGAGCAAATAAATTATGTCCTACTTTTGAAGTACAATAAAAAGTGGTTACACATTTACCTTCAAAGTTCCTTATGTTCTATGTCTCAAAAAACTCCCCTGAACTTAGTACCTCCAGCTATATGAATTCTTCTATTTTCAGTTAACAGGAGGTAATGGAAAAAAAACCCAAAAAACAAAAACCAGTGAGAGGCGTGGGTTACCTTGGACACTGGAACATCAAGGATGGTGAGCTAAACTGTCCTAACTTGTCAGGTATTGATTCTAAGATCCAAGACATCCTGGTTTGGATTGCTCCTTTCAATCAGCTGTAGATGATGGATATATTCATGCACCCATGCAAACTAACAAAAAAAGAAAATTCCAATGAGGAATAGAATATAAACAGCATCATCTGAACTAGGTTCAGTTCTGCACAGCTGTAAGAAAAATAATGTATAAACAGATATGACTAAGTCTTTAGAATAAAAGCCCAACACTTTCATGTGCCTTGACAAATATCCACACCCATCTTGCTTTATTCACTACATTTTCACAGTTCAGTCATTTTCTCCACTAATATAATGTTTTGTTCCAAAAACCCCACCATATTTGTACTCAGAATCTGATACCAGATGAATGAACTAACCTTCTAAAGTTAAGATACTGAGAAAACACTGTCAATTATCACAGTTTTAGTCAAGACAATGACACATTACAGCTCATAACCAAGTCAACAGCTCTGCTCTTCCTGTCACTGTGTTCATTTGCAAAGCAAATTTTGACAAGGATGAACACTGGCAGGCTGAGCAGAGTGGAGAGGTGCTACGATGCTGCCATCAGAACAAAGGAGAACACTGCATGGGAAGACCTGGGATTGCCTTAGGAGAAGAATAATAGAAATGGAATGAAAGTTATGAGATGTTCAGGAGAACTTGGATTTTCATAAGTGCTGCACAAGTAGACGAGCCCAGGTATGACAGATAATGACACATCAACTATGGTCTGACAGCTCAACAGAAACAAAAACCTAAATTATACTGCAGGGCAAAGTATTAATGTCACCATACAACAACCACAGTGAAGCCTCAACTCAACAGCTCATTTCTGTTAATAGTATTTTCAAGACCTGATTTAACTTGAACAAGTAAAAAGATTGCTTACTTGCAAGAAGGAAGAGTCTATCACATGAGGGAAGACTAAGAGAGACTACATTATTATCTAAACATACTAGAGATAGAAGTGTTTAAGCTACAATTCAAATACTGCCACATGCATTATTACTGCTTTGTGACAAGCTGAAGTTTTCTTCCCTTCTGAATGGAAGAAGCAATTACAGAAAACGTCATTTTTAAAGGGAGTCGGGCAATTCATAAGTGGAATTTATATTATCATCTGCAACTATGTGGGCACTGTCTCAGTGACCCAAGATGTACCTTCCAGTCTTAAATGTGCACCTCTCTCTTAGTAACATCACTCTAAATCTTCCCAAAGGAAATTCCAGTGTGGGCATAAACCACTTTCTTCACCCAAATGTGCCATGCCCTTTAGCCTGAAATTAGCAGTTAACACCTGAACTGGAAATGCAAGACTCCTCTGAGCCTACCTCAATTTTCCAGTCTGCTGAGTTTTTAAACAAATTCCCCTATAAGGAGCTTCTTGCCGCCTAGCCTCTCATGCATTTAATATAGATCTACCAAAAATTCCTGCATGCTCTTTGCTGTCCTGTTTTTACTGTTTTCTTGCTTAAAATACCCATTTTCCCTGCTGATGTTACAGGGCCTATAACACTGTGCTGTAGCCCAGCACTTGAGGCAGAGGCTTCAGAGGATTCCAGGAGCACCAGACATGCCTGGAACCCTCACACTTCTCCCCGCAGCACCGGGGATGCACCACCAGCCTGGGAAGGTGCATATTCACCTCTGGTCGTACTTCGCACTCTGCCTTCTCCTCCCCCTCTCCTGTCCTTCACTCTTTACCCTGCAATACATTTCCCTCAGAAATGTTTCTGAAGTGGCTGCCATGGCTTTTTTAGCATTTAATAAGCCAGTTTAGTAGCAAGTACTTATTTGCCTGCACCTCCCACCTGCAATTTCCTAGCACTAATGCTGGTGTTGCCAAGCTCTAAGGCTCCTCCTCATAAAAGTGGTATTAAACCAACTTCTAAATTACAAACCTTCTCCTACATGTTCTAAATACATATAGAAATATTTCTTTTGCTCATCTGGAGTAAATTGAAGCTGATTTGGTTTTGCAGATTGGGGCTTGTCAGTGCATCAACTCCGCTTAAATCACATCTCTTACCAGACACTACTGTTTTCCAAGACCACCAGCAAGTAACATACCAAAACTGTTAGTGTTCAGTGGAAAGAAGAAACCTAACAATCCTGAAACAAGGTCCTAATTAAAGTCTGGTAATTCTAGATTTGATTTTGGTACAGAAAAGAACTAACAAACCCCAACAATACTTTTTAAAATTAAAAAGTAATTTTTGAATAAGAAACCTACAACTTAGACTTTAAAATGTGTCTGGAGGCTACAGTAAGGAAGAATGTACCTGCATACAATTTTCTAATTGAGTATCCAATTCAAAGTTTCTACTTATTCAAATGCAAATTAAACTAGCAAAAGCACAAATGCCCAGTCTGAGACACAAATTCAATTATAACAAGTCAGTTGCTGAATTCTTAATATGGATGCTTTTCTGTACTTCTATTTACACTTTAATCTAGACAGAAAAAAATCAGCAACCCTGATAAGGTATATGCAGATTAAATTTCATGGTTCTTATGTATATGATAAATTAAAATAAGCCAAATAAAACAAGTAGGAGCTCTGGGATTTTAATTTTTTTTCAACTTTAAGAGACAGGTATGATAACTTTTATCACTTTTTGTGAAGACCTTTCCTCTCAAAGAGCAGTAGCCATAGACATCAGCCCAGACATACGATCTCAGACTGATATTCCTGGTACGACCACAGGCAGATTAAAGCATGGAAGAGATTGTGCAGCTGAACCATGACAGCTTTTACTCGATTTAAAAAGTACTTCATGCCTTTAGCTTCTATAAACACCTTTCAAATTTCAACTAATTAAGAGCTGAAGTTCTTTGAATGAGCACTCCTGCAGACACCCAAGTCAAAAGACACTGGGAGGCTTGTTCCATGCACAGAACTGAGCAGCCCGCAGCAATTCCACACACTGACGCACCCTGCCAGGCAAGCACCATGCTCAAGGGCTCCAAGCACACAGAAGTGCAACCCACATCTCCCACTCTTTGTGGCAGATGCCCACAGCTCAAGACCAGGCAGATCCTTGCCACAGGTTGCGTGGCTGGTTGTGGCGAGCTGGCCTTGCCTGGATACCAGATCACGCCCCAGCTCAGCTGGAGAGAGGAAATACAACTGAAGACTCAAGGGCTGAGATGAGGACAGGGAGAGATCACTCACCAGTTACCTGCACAGGCAAAGCAGACTTGATTTGAGGAAAAATAATCTAATCTCTTGCAAATCAAATCAGAGTAGGATAATAAGAAAATAAGAACAAAATCTTAAAAGATCTTGCCCTGATCCTTCCCTTCTTTTTTGGCATTAACTTTACCCCTGAATTCTCTACCTACACCCACAGTGGCGCAGGGGGCTGGGAAATGGTCAGTTCATCACACGCTGTCTCTGCTGCTCCTTCCTCCTTAGGGGGAGGACTCTGCACACTCTTGTCCTGCTCCATCCCACAGCAGACAGTTCTCCATGAGCTTCTGTAGGTGAGGCCTTCACAAGCTGCTCCAGAGTGGGTCCCTTCCACGGTTTGCAGTCCTTCAGGAACAGACTGTTCCAGTGTGAATCCCCCACAGGGTAACAAGGCCTGCCAGCAAAACCTGCTCCAGTGTGGGCTTCCCACAGGGTCTCAGCCTCCTTTGGGCCCTGCTCTGCCATGGGATTCTCCACAGACTGCAGGTGGATCTCTGCTTCACCATGGTCCTCCATGGGCTGCAGGGACACAGCTGTCACACCACAGGCTGCAGGGGAACCTCAGCTCCAGTGCCTAGAGCATCTCCTGCCCCTCCTTCTCTGCCCCTGGTGTCAGCAGAGCTGTTTCTCCCACATATTCTCCCTCCTCTCTCCTGCTGAATCTCCACTGTGCAGATCCTTCCCCCTCAAATACATCATTCCAGAGGCACTGCCACCAATCGCTGATGTGCTCCATGGGTGGCACTGGCTGTTATCAGACATGGGGGAAGTTTCTGGCATCTTCTCACAGAACTCGCCCCTTTAGCCCTACCAATACCAAATCCTGGCCCTGCAAAACCAACATACTGGCTCAGAGAAAACAAACTCTCTCCAGGAAATACTTCTCATCCTCCTCAAACCACATTTCACAGATGTGTGCATCAGCACTACTGATCCAATCTGCTTGTAAACCCAGTGACTGACAGCAGAGCCAGGATTGTGTGCCTTGACAGTATCAAGCCTAATTAATGCAGTATCTTAAGCAGTCCACTCTTGCCCTCATAAAAATCTGTGAATCTTGTTCAGTGCCATGTGCTCAGAGGTCAGTATGTTTCACTAGATCCCCAAAAACATGCTTTGACCTTGGGTTGGAAGCATACAGATATCAGGTCATTTTGTTCCAGAAAGGGCACCCAAATCAAAAGCAAAATACATACATACATCTCTTCCCATCACACACACGTACTTATCTTAGTCCTGTTTACAGTGTTATCCAAACACTAAATTTAAAGGACTTTGTGCTCTCAGCTGACCTGTAGCCTAATGTTACAGGCTGGCAGATTTTAAGGGTCAAGGGTTACACCTAAAACAGAAAAGCAAAGATAGAGTTCATTACAGAATTTAAAAGGATCATATTAGATGATCTACCATGTGCCTAAATTTAGCTTTACAGCATCCAAAAATCTATCCATAGACCCAGGTAAAGATTAAACAGGTAAGCACAGCCTTCCACTTAGCCCATCACCATCAACTCCAAACCGAATACAAATAAACTCAACTCCATACTAAATGCAAGCTTGTAATAAATTGTATTCTGAAGGAAGAGTTTTATATGGTCCAGATTTCCTGTTGAACAGTTAGATATACTTTATCCTATAAATTGTTATTTATGTAAGTAGCAGTTTCATGAATGTACTTTCTTTTAAGGTATCTTCTCCAGCTCTCCATACTTCCTTTACTTGCATCAACATCCTCCTCCTTACTTCTGTCCTTTTATCACAAATCTTCCTGTAAAATAATTTGCAATTTTCCCATAGCTCCATAATCTGCTCACACCTTTCTGGCATTAAAAAAAAACCAGCAGAAACAATTGTGGTGTTGTGATAGATGTAATTTGAAGAGGAAAGGAGAAAGAGATTTAGCTTGTTGCGTTGTGTCTTTCGCTTGGGTGCTTTCCGGAGAATTAAAGAGTGCATTAAGCTAAGCATACCACTTCTGAAAGCATACAATTATTCATGAAGGTTTCTTGTGCTTAGCTTTATATTTTTTCCCGAACAATATTTAGTGCAACTTGCAAACATCAATAAAGAACATGGCACCTAAGAATATCTAACGCACCCACTTAAGGTACAATATTGGCACTTACAAACTATCCTAGTATAACTTCTGAAGGGCAAAATTAAAGCAGGAACTCAGAAGTGAAGTACAGCAATCAATCTTAAACAAACACACCAAGCTTTCATAGCCACCAAGACATGTTCTTGCATGTATTAGAGCAGGTAAGCTATTCTGCTTTCTGCTCTAAGCACTAAAAATCCTAGAGGAGGTATTTCATGCCAGACTAAAACAGAGAGAAACAATAGTAAAAATGTATAATTTAAAGTCACTTTGTGTTTAAAATAAACGGGTACAGAACTTCACTAGCTTAATGTTTTAATAAAGAAGTTACATACACACACAGCAGATACTGGGCCACAGGGACCTCAGTGGCAGAGCTGCCACCTTGTAACAGCACCAAATTAGTTTGTCAGCATTAGAAATAATCAGGGTCTTCCCTATTTATTTAGCATATTTAATAATAGTAAAAAAAAAAAAAAAAAAGAAGAAGCCTGGCTATTTGCAGTGGTGAAACTTAACCAATGCATATGTATGAGTTATTCCACCTTGAAAATTCACACTGCTGAAAAAAATTAAATGCTTTCTAAGAACAGCAAAAGAAATTAAGGCAAAGCAAGCAAAACCTCAGTAGGACAGGTGATTTGATTTCAGTCGACAGAAGCTACACATCACCTAGCATCCACTAAGGACACCACTGCTACACTAAACAAGCACTGCAATTTGACATCAAAGGAGTTTTGAAAGAATAGTACATTACATGCTGAAATCACTCTTTTTCTTCACTTCCTGACATTTTATAGCAACTACCCAAGGGATACGAGAGACCTCAGCGTTAGTCAAAAAAAAAAAAAATCTGAGGAAAAAAGTCTGTTTTACTAATACAGACAACTTAATTGGAAGAGCTGAAAAAGCGACCTTCCAAGTGATGAGGTGTAATCAGGATGCTCCACTTTCACAGCATGTAAATGAATTAAAGCCAGAGAAGGTACTGGACAGCTGCCTTAGTGCTTCTAACACCCAAAGGTGTTTATGAAACCTGTTACAAAGGGACATATAGCCCATCTTGGAAATAATTCTCTTAAGAGGACAATTCAAGAGCACACAATTAGTTGGAAACTGCATCCTGAGAGTAGTCTGGTGTGCCTCTTCATTACCTTGGCTGATGAGGCAAGGGAATATGAGAGCTGTACTGAAACGAGAATAAAGCAGCCAAGACTGTCAGGGACTGGGACAGAAGGAAAGGAAAAAAGGAGAGGAAAATAAAAAAACACAACAAGAAAACCAGTCAAGCACCAGTTTGCTCAAACTGTGGAAAAGAGCAAAAAATCTAAAGTACAGATCTGCTTTTAAAGACAAGAGTCGTCAAAGCAGCATCTCCAGCTGCAGCAACAAGTCACTTGGTAGGAGGAAAAATGTTCAGGATGCTGAGAAACAGCCCATGCTGGTGCAGAAACCATTGCTGTACAGCACAGTATGCTCTCCTTCATCAAGTTTCAATTCAAAACATTATCTAACTTGTGTTTCTAGTATTAAAATGCACACAGTAACATCAAATAATTAAGTAGTACCTTTATTCCCTAATTTTAAGGAAATCAGTCACACTACATGAAAATACAGTCATCCACTCACACAACTGTTTTTCCCTTCTGCAGGATGTTCCTACAGTGCAGTAATAGAACACAAAACACAAGGAAAAAAGGCATCTGCAGAAGTACATGTTAATCTGCAGGTACAAGCTTATGAAAATCTCTGGTACAGATTATTTTCATTGCATTTGAACTCACACAGCTTTTAAGGAATAAAGCAAAACAAAGAACTGGAATGTAGTAACAGAATTTAACATTCAGTCAGCCCTGCCCAAGGCCCATATTAACAGCTGAAAAAGAAAATAATTCTGTGTTTTCTTAGTGAGACAAAAAATGGAGATGGCAGTGTTTGAATCATCATCTCTGTTGTATTGCTCTCTTCTACTCTGCATTCACAAAAAAACCCCCCAGAACTGCCAAGTAAATGCTTTATGTCCTTTATTTTTAAATTAAAAAATACCACTTTAATAACTGATCAACAGGAGAAATTTATAATGAAAAATAGGCTCTAATAATATTCACTACACACAGAATCACAAGGGTTTATTGGTAATAAAAGCCTTAATTACAGACTCAATTATTGATAGACATAAATGAAGTACAGTTATATCACTTTTATAAGCTGTGCAAAATAGAAAGCAAAGAAACCATTCCTGGGCTTTATTATTTAATGTCAGTAAGAGTGTTTTTTTTTTTTTTTTTAATTTATGAAAAAGTTCCGCAACAGCCCTCATTCCCTCTGCTTTTCTTTTCCTTTCCTTTACCTTTCACTTAGCTTTTCCATCTCCATTCAATTTCTCCTTTCATGCAGTAACTGAGTCCTTCTCAGGCTACTTAAGTTCTTTCATTCTGTCATTTTAGATGATGACAGGAATGAGTTCCACTGGCCATTCCTGGCCAGAAGCAAGCCAGGCAGCTCCTGCTCCCCCAGGGACCCTGCAGCAGCACAGCCTCAGGTGCAGCAGCAGCAGTATTTGCTACAGGGACAACCCCACCTGGCCAGGATGAGGTGGTGATGGTGGCAAACCACAGCTTCATTCAAACACCCTTCTCTAATCTCTGCAAAGGGCAGAGCTCACTCTTATGTCCCTCTCCTGTCCACACAGGACTTTGAGAAAGTCTTGCAGTTCTCCAACCCCTTTTGTATGGCTCAGGTACCTCTGAGTTGATGTTCCACAAGTTAGCAACAAAACAAGTAGGAAAATTTCCTTGTTGACAATGCAACTGAGCAGCACCGCCATAAATCAACTCCTGGCACAACACCACAGCTATATCCTTCCCCCACCAGAGTGCTACGCTCCTTCCAGGATCCTTGCACGGCCCCAGGCACACTTAGCACCCCAGAAAAGCACTGACAGAAGACACAGCTGCCCTGCAATCACCCCCTGCTCCCAGAAGAGTTGGTTAAACCATTTGTGTGATCTGGATTCCTTGACTAATTTGTGCAGAAAGCTGGGGCAACTTGGGAAGACATGCATGATCCTGGAGAACAGAAAAATAACCCCACTAAACACAGATATCGAGGCCTGAAGCAGAATCGCGCCAGTCAGGCTAGAGGAGGTTGCTATTCTTAGCATTGCTTCCAGTTAAATAAAGATTTGAGAGTTAAATAAAGAGATCAAGTGTACCTAAGAAATGCTTTCATTTTCCCTGCTGTTGAGAAACTGCCAGCTGCAGATTGCAGTGTGGTCCTGGGAAGAAGAAAACAAGAAAATTCTACAAACAAAATGATTGGACATTTCCAGAAATTCAAATGTTATCTACCACTTTTAAAAAGAGAGGTGCAGTCAGGATACTAAGTCAATTAACAAAAAGATAATACTGAAACAGAAAATGCAATTAATGAGAGCCTGACTAATGCCAATTAAATGCTCTTTGAAAAACAGGATGCCTGTGATACAGTATGATTCAGAAACTAACTGGTCTACGAAAGCTAGCCTACAACATGAAAAAACAAATAGTTGTGTTAAATAACTATAAAATTAATACAGAGCAAGAATGCTTTTTATTAAACTAAAAATGAGCAAAAACTCAACTGGTAACACTAATTTCAGTAGATTTTACCATGGTCATGGAGAAATAAACAAACAAACAAAAAAGAGATACAAGACACACAGTTTCACCAACATTAATTTTATCCTGAGCAAAATAACCAAGAAATACAAACAAATCAAATATCCTACTGGGCATGATCTGGCTAGCAGAGCAACTTGATCCAACCATTTCTGATAGCTGCAATTTCAGATTTTAGGAACTTAAAAAAGAAAAAAAGAAAACCACCCAAGGATTATAGTCAACAAATGATTATTTTTTTTAATATTTCAGTGAAGTAAGTTATGCAGAGGTATGCAACTCTGACAGGATATGCTGCCATCCAGCAGAAAACCAGAAACAAAGCCTGCATGAGCCTCCAGAAAAACCATCATAGAAGAGTCAATAATAAAACATTGATTACAGAATATCAGAACAAAAATAAAGGAGGTACTTCAAAAATAAGGACTTATAAACAGCAGTTTCTTATAAACAGCAAACACTGGGCTAGCAGGACCGAAAGATTGACAATTTTATGGCACAGTGCACTCAGAGCCTGTCACCAGAAACAAATAACCTGCACACAAAGAATTCCGGATCCTTGTTGAGAACGTTAGAAGGAAATAAAATAACAAAAAAAGAAGGAAGTTATCCTTTGTTACTCTCCCACTTATCTGTATATTCTGAACAATGATGTGGCTCAACTAACCACGCAGGGATGCAAGCGTTCTACAAACTCACAAAGCTGAAAGCAAAGTAATCTATGCTTATAAGTGAAAAACAAAGGTGTTTGAGTAATGAGAAAGTACACACCATCATCTTTGTTGTGGGATGAATGTAAATTGAGCTTAGAAATTGAATGGCTTGACCCTCATCTTTCAGAAGCCAGTTTAAAAGACTTCAGGAAAGAAGCATTTCTCCCTCATCTCCCTAAAATGCAGCATGTAGAAATACACTGAGATAATGTGTAGGCATTCAATGAAAATTATTACAGCTCCTAACCTTCGCTAAGAAGTGCAGGGCTAGGTAATTGATTATAAAAATGAAACTGCATTTACTATTTGCTAACTTCTGATAAGCAGCAGCTGTATAATTGATTCTCCCTTTCAGTATGCATCCAATTGCACTGGTATGGAAGCCTGTATGTGAAACGCTGGTATTTTATGTAACAGTTTGTTTCGCTGCCTACTTTCCCCTCTATGAATAAAGACTGAACTCAAGTTGCCATAAAAAAATGATATGGACTACTTCAGAGTATTTAGTGTTATTACAAGGCGAATGACCTGAGACAAAATGATATGCAAGGTTATCTTAAGTTACTACTTTTCTGGAAGGGAATCTAGGAGTCAGAAACAATCATTAGTCATTGTTCCACAAGTCTTGCAAGAAGACCTGTGCCACAGAAATCTGGCAAATCTCATAATCCTGTATTTCAATATCTCCAAGGCATAGTTTGGTAGACGTTCTGATTAATTAGCTGTATCAGAATAGTCTGCTAATACAAACAGCTCTCATCATCATGTGTATTCCTGGCAGCATAACAATTCTCCCTTCCTTGGCTTTTGCCAGTGCAGTCTGCTCACGTAAGCACATCTACACTCACACCTGGACTGGTGTAGAAGCACTGGGGAAACATGCATTATATTCTTGAGCAAAGCCTGCTGGACAGTTAGCCCTGAGTATTCTACCTAATACTTACCTTATGTGCTTCCTCTCTAGGCCGTCCCAAAGCCCCGAAAGCTTATGTTTAACAAACCACAGGGAGAAAAGAGCTGCGTCCTTCACTCCTTTGCATAATCTCCTGCTGGCCTAGAGTACAAGTCTCTCCCCGTGGTCACTCATGCAAATAGGTTAAGGCAAAGGACTTGGAATCCTCATCACATTCACTTCTGATGGAAGGGTTCCTAGACTGAGAAATTCTGCATAGAACTCCTAGGTGTTATTTGAGATGACAGATGAGCCTGTGTTTAAAAGATTCATGTTGTCATGCTATCATAGGCATGGTTAAAGCAAGACAAAAAATATATTTGTTTTAGCCCGTTCTTTCTTTAGACTGAGCACAAGTTCAAGTAGAAAGTACCATGTCTAGAGATCAATCTTCCACTGACGTGCCTGTCCACTGCAAAGAGAACAGAGCACACACCAGTCTTCAGTATGTCCCACTTTATCCGAGTAAGTTTTCTATAGGTCTTGTTTCCTACCGCAGTTTTATGCACTGAAAGCACAGATTTTTACAGGATTTTATTTATGTCTAGACAACTTTTTAAGTATTTAAGTCTCTTGCAGCTAATCACAGTGATCCTTCCTTCACTTACATTTTACAATTCTCCAGTCTTATGAAAATGGAGGTCCAGGAGCCGGAAAAACCCTAAATGATCATTATTCACAACAATCTAATAAAGTATGCTTCACTGAAACTTAATATTTAAAAAAATACAAGCTGAAATTAAAACTACTCTGGGAGTTTATTTTAAATAGCAATAACAATAAAGCACTACAATATCTCGTTGAAAAGTGGGACACAAACAACACATGAATGGGACCATAACTGAATTAGTCTACACTGCAAAATAAACAAGTAATCATCACAGGATTTGATAGCCATGCATTTAAACATATCCTAATCCCGAAACTAATAAGAAGGCATAACTATAAAAATAGATCTCTCATGTTAAGTCTCATAAAAGTCACAAAACTGCAAATCTGCTCTAAAGGATTTTCTCACATTTTAATTAACTATCATAAAAATATTGTGATGAGATAATCTCAGTTTATATAGAAGTCTTTTCTCCGTTTAAAATTATACTCAAGAAAGCTTAGTAAGCTGCCTATTCCCTGCTGACAGGCACAAAAAAATATATATCCATTCTCATATATTGTATTTTATAGATGGGAAAACCATGTATGTGCAATTTAAAAACAGAAGCTTTAAAAAGTCAGCCAAAGAGGTGAACTTACACCAGACCTGGGAAGACTGAACTAGATCAATCCCCTACCTAAACTATTTCTCTGCAAGTCATGATAGCTCGACATGATCTGCAAGGAGAAGATACTACGACTCACAGACAGTATCCAGTATCTTAACTATCTCTACACCATCCCTTTGGTTTACTGTATCCTCCCATGCCCCCTCTGCATGGGTCCTGATATCTCTATCCTAAAAAATAGGTCCTTAAGAATCTGTTTAAATACTCAATTTCAAAGCTGGGTGTTCAAACACATGCTGGATCACAGCCCAAAACTATTGTGTTAGCTTAATTTCTGGATTTTGTGACTAACCACAGGTTCTGCTAGAGGTTTACAGCACCTGTCAACTACCGCAGGCTGATTCTCCCCACCTCAGTCCAGACACAGCATGAACAGGCTTAGACCAGAAAAATGGCTGATTGTCTCAATTTCAGCGGGTCACACATCTGTATTTATTACAACATCCTTATTAAACAACTAATGTTATATTTCTTCTGAATCGGTAACAATGCACTGCGAGAACACGGGCTGCTTCCTTCCAGGACTGAGAGTTTCTTGAGCATCCTGAATGCCCAGAATGCAAGATGTGAGTCACTCCAGAGAACATCTGAGGGCCCAACAGGGCACACACAGACATTTAGGTCACCCAGCAATTATGCTCAGCACATGACACCCTTTCCCTGACACATTACCTCATACACCAAGACTCTTACGATGACTAGAAGAAAGCATTCAGGGTTTTTTCCTCCGCCAAAATAGACTGACAGTATGAGGAGCTTCTCAGTTTATCTGTCCTGACCCCTAGATGGAGAAGACAGGCTGTCTAGAAAGGATGAGTTAATCCAGGTGGTTGCCCTATGAGCACAGACCACATATGCCCAGTGCAAGAAATGTGCAGCTTTGCAAAGTCCCTGCGGGGAAGCAGAGGTGGCTTCCTGCGACAGGAAGTAACACTGAACTGCGTGGCTGACTAAAGGGGAACAACACGGTGACACGGCAGTAACATGACCTTTACCAAGAGGGACATCCTGCTAAATCACATCAGGTGAAAGGAAAGGGTGTGACTGCCAACCCCAGGGAAGCGCGTGGAGGTACAGACAGGGGAGGGCAGGCACTGCCTATCTTGAAATTGGATTCTCCACTGCTCCTCTCCCTCAAAATACTCTGACCAGGGGCTCTCATCAACGCCACCACTTTCCAGAATGCCTTCTGCTCTCCTGTCACAACTTGTTTCACTTGCGAGCCGGAACCCAGCTGCCCTTTCAGTGCAGAGCGCTTGCCTCCCCCATGCACGCAAGGGGAGGAGGCAGCACACGCTGGCTCTGCGCAGCTCTGCCAGGGCCCTCCGCTCCCTCCCTCCTGCCACGGCCTCTCCCAGCCCAGCCTCTCCACCAGAACAGCCCTTCCCACTGCCTCTGCAGCAGCAGCGGGGGTGTCACAAGCCAGATCCAAGAGCTGGGCTCCCCTCGGACTCTGCTCTCCAGAAACTCACACCTACAACACACGCAAGCCCCACATACACCAGCTACAGCTCCTCTTGTCCCCACCCTGTCCCTTGTGTCCCAGCTTCCCAAATGACATCATATCCTTCCCAGTCTCTGCTGCAAAGACCCCTTTCCATGATTTTGCCATATTATTTCCTTCCACAGGCTTTAGGGATATACCTGGTTGAACATGCTGGAAGTAAGTTCATTGCCTTTATTTCGGGTATGCCACTCTGCAGAGATGCTCATCTGTGTCTTTGGCCTGATCACCACTACTGACAGCAAACTTTTCTCTCTAGTCTGTAAAGGCTCCAGTCATAAATATTTGCTTACAGAACAGTGGCATAAAAGTGAACTTCTAAGTATACCCATTAATACACCCTGTCAAAGTGCTGCTGTTGCAGTCCTAGATGCTCCAGCTTTAGTTGTCCTCCTCTCTAAAGCCTTCACTCTCCAAAGCCTACAGAACATAGGGGCATACACTAGTTAATGACACAGTGAAGTTAAGCAAACAATATACTAGCAAAAAAGTATTTTCTATTTCTCAGCCTGAAACATTCTCAAATATCTTTTGATGTTTGCTATTTATAAATCAAAACCACTTCTATTACATTATTTTCCTTTCTTTAAACTAGAAATCTAGACCTTGTCTCTTAAACTTCATCTGCCAAAAGAATAAGAATTGGTGGGTAACAACTTAAGTAATCTGTGCGTCTTTTTCACTTTTCTATGATTTTGAAAAGTCAGTTCAGACTCCCCTCCAAATAAAAAGGCAGTAAAGCACAGCTTTAGCATCCAACTCACTTTACAATATTTTAAACCTGCACTCATATGTGTCATCAGTAGAAGAGATCACATGTGGCAACATAGGAAATGCAGCACCTGGAAGGCACAGTTAAAGCCCAGGCAAGGGTTCAGTCCAAGGCTGAACGACAGACACTGATGCTCCTCAGCTGCAGCAGTAGCTGGTGGTACTGGCTGACACTGACAGGCTGCCTCCAGAATCACAAAGCACTCAGCCGAGTCCCTTCCTGCAAAAGAGGGCAGAAACAGTGTCTCACAGGAATTGCTACTCCTGATGCAAATGGTGGTGGGAGCCGGACCTCCCTGAGCTTTCTGACCTGGACATGTGCTGTTCCAGTTCTGTTCACAAGACAATCTCCCTGCTCCAAGCCTTGCGTGGCAAAGTTTGGCCACCCCTGACACCAGGAGAGCTCTTCAACATGCAATTCACCTGCTATGTCTGCAAATAGCATTTGCACAAGATTAAACATTCCAGACTCACCAACAGCTTGTTGGCAATAGAAATTACCAATGATGCGCATCCATTGCAGAAGCAGACCATACAAAATTATTCAGCCTTGCAGTTGCAAATAAAGCATTACCAAGGAGCCAAAGGCCGTGAAGAGTCCATTATGTTTGAAGTATAGCTCAAGCAGATGCCACAAGAAACATAAATAATTTTTTCACCACTAAAGTACCGGAGATCACTCAAATCCTTTCAGATGAAATGCATGCTGTGGTACTTCCACCCTGACTTAACAAGAGTGCCGACATGTCCAAGGGGAAAGTGGTTCTCCTAAGCCACTGCCAGTCCCAGTTCACAACAGCTTCTACAAATATCACTGTTAGAAACGCCTAGCAGACGGTGCCACTTTTTTCAGAGGACATGCATCAATTTCCACTTTCATTAAATTATATTTAAAGAAAAAAAAACCAAAAACCACACCAACCATACAACAAAACAACCATCAAAAAAAAAAGCCCATCCAATTCTGAATCCACATCCAGTCCTCAGTGCTCCCTGACCACAGGGAATTAAACTCTGGGTTTTGGTTTTTTCTTTTAACTTTCAAGTTGCTGTTGAGGAAGATAATGGAGAACTGCGGAGCTTAGCATTTTATTAGCAGATGGAAGACTTAGGTCATAACCTTATACCTGAAATTAAGTCCCAATAAAACCTTTGGTTTTGTAGCAGCTATGCTTCCCTAAAGTAATAGTTCAGCTCTAAAGAAGGAAAAGAAAATGCAAAAGACATTAACTAGAAGTGACTTAAAAGCCAGCTTAAAAAACCCTTTCAAAGATCATGAAAAGTTTTAGCAAGAAAATAAAGGTCTTCATTGAAATATTCCCTTTAAAGCTACTATTTTTAATTAACAAGGTCTCAATTTATGTAGAATTTATCACATTGTCACAGAACTTGCAGTCTGTGAGCCACCAATCTCCTCCCAAGGTTATGAAAAAAATCTGTATTGTCCAGCATGTCCAAAAAAGTAGCAAATACTGACTGTATTGCATGAAGACAGCATCCTCACAAGTAGTCAAGGTCCCCATGTGCTCAGCACTCTGCTCTCTCACACTTAGAAGAAAAGCTTCCCAGAACAATTGTTGCTATTTATAGATGATGACACCTCACAGGTAGACTAGAAACCACTTCAAACAAATAAAAGCAAGCTATGGATGTTACTTTTGTGAATTAGAATCCACACCTAAAACAAGGCATCCCACCACAACAAGAGGGCGATGTTTTTATACATACTCAAGCAAAACATACAGTGTGAAGTTCATATTTGGCCCTCAGGAGTAACCATATGTAAAACTAAGAATAAATCATTTTGAGAAACAGTTTGAATGCATTACTTCTGCCCAGAAAAACTAACAAGCTTTTGGACTGAACCATCAACCTCAGCCTTCAAAACTACTCCCACACCTAAAAAAAATGGACTGAGCATTCCAGTTAGAAATGATTCACCTGCCTCTCCTCCTCTGGGTGCAGATATTGCTCCTCCCAACACCCTACTTCCTTCTGGATAAAGCAGCTGGCAGCACACACTCAACCATTCAGCATTCACTAAAGAAACACACTGTTATTCATTCCTCTGTGCCCTGTGCCACTGATGCAGTGGAAAGAGAGCCAAAGATTGTGAGTAGACTGGGTGTGCTGAAGCCCATCCTGCCTTATCACTGCTGTACTTGCAGATGGACATCATGATTAAAGAGTGACCCACAGAGGGCTTCATGCACCATTCAGAGCAAAAGAAAAGTGCTTCTAAAGTAAGCAGACAATCTCTGCAGTAGGTCAGGGAGTAAGCATGCCCCTAGCAAAAGGTGGGAATTTCTCATGCTTGGGAGGAACAGAGATCTTTCCCCTCTTACGTACCAGAAATGAAACAGCCACCATGGACCTGCAGGTGACCACCACTACAGGGAGTTCCTGCCTGCTGGCTCCTGAGCTGCATGCTGTCCAAGAGGACTCCCCAGCTCCCCACACCGAGCTGTGCTGCCCTGGGGGCTGCAGCAGCACTCCAAGGCCCCTCTGCAGAATGAGGACAGCCAGCAGGCTCTGCGGAGCCTAGCACTGCCAGCATGCCCTAACACCCAGCTACATTCCCACTGCCACAAGACCTCCAAAAAACCACAATTCTCATTTCCCCTGCTCCTATCCGTTTGGCTCTCAGGCAGACACAATACATCTCTTATGGCCCTCTGATACACCAACAGTTTTATACACATGCCAGAAAGTTTGCCTTCCTTCTGGCTGTAGATACCAAGGGCTTAAAGCTCTTTTGAGAAAAGGAAAGAACTTCCATACAGAGCAGGCAATACATTATGTCAGGATGCATAGAAGATGTCAAAAATATTCTGTGAATCTTCTAAGAATTGGTTAACCTGCTTCTACATCCATGGTAGCCACCTTTGCAACATACCACCTATTTCCCACTATCTCAGAAGTTTTACACTCCTCTCCCTCCTGCCCGCAGAAGCTGAGCAGAAGTTTTGGATTTAACACCCCAAAGTACTTGAAGTGACAAGCAGTGACAAGAAATGACCCACGGACACAAGGGAGTCTGGATGAAATACCAGAACCTGACCCTTACCAAGCCTGCAGGTGAACTTCCAGAAAGTGCACTCCAAGATTCGCGCAGACACTTAGGCATTTGCTGCTGTGGGGCACCTCACATTAACTGGGGTTAAATCTTGAGGGTAAAGGACTTAAACTTCAAAGCTAAAACAGAACCTGTTGCATCATTCAACAGAAGTGTGATATGCCAGGTCAAACTGAACTACGGAACAGTCGCCCCCCCAAAAGTGCTGTTACAGAAACCACATCAAGAGCTAAACTACTGGAGCAAACAATTTTCTGAAAGTTTTAAATATTTAACAAAACAAAAAATATCGGGGAAAAAAGTGCAAAATATAAATTTATGCAATGCGAAGTATCTGTCATTATTTACTCATACACTGGTGACTGTTTCAAAGCACAGGACTCCATTACTAACCTTACTCCATTACTAATAATTACTAGAATTACTTTACTAACCATAAAGCTCTGCATTGCTAAGTTCTTGTCTGAGTAGAAACACAACAGGAAGAAACATAATTCACTCAAACTGGAAGCTGCTGGGACATTCATAACATTGATTTTCTTATTGCTTCTATGTGTAGGTCAGGTTCAAGATTAGCAGCAATTTGTGCAGCAGTTTGAGAACTGAAGAATAATATTAAAAATACTTGACAAAAATCTCAGTCATGAATTAAATTTGGAAAAATTATCCCCTCTCCAACCTTTAAAGCTGTCAAGTGTAAGATGCAAATGTTTTCTGGATTTACATTACCAGTTGTCAGGGCACTACTTTGCTGTCAATGTCAGAAATTTTCACCCTCCCCAATTTTAGAAAGCAAATCCCATACTGGGAGGTCACTGTGTGGATTTTAAAATAATACATGCCCTATCATCCCCTCCATAGGCAAGCACTGGATGTGCTGTATCAAAAATGAAGAAACTAATTCAGCATTCTTCTCTCTTCTGAAGTTACATGGCTACACTGAAGTTCCCCAAATCCTGCGTGAATATTCCATTTGTCCTTTCTCTGTTCCATGTGTGGTTTTGTAGGTAAAGGCCATTGAGTTCATCTCTACTCTCCAGAACAACTAGAATAAACCAACAAACCATGATTTTATCTGGATGAGTCACAGAATTCACTTTGCTAAACACATGCTGCTTTGTACGTTTCATAAAATAAAATTTCATGCCAAAAGGGAAAAAATGCATAGATTAATACTTTATCTTATCAACAGAAAAATAATTCAGAAGCTGCAATAAAAAGAAACAGCATCTCACAAACAATTTTGAGATCTCATAGTTACATTCAATTGCCCATTTTTAAGTCCATTTCAACCCATGTATTCTCTGTAAGGTATCCAGTTACAGATTCTTAAATGCACATTTACCATTCCACCCCAGAGATAAACTGTGCCAACCCTATAAAATATGAGCCTTAGGAATTCTTCCTGGCCAGCATGAAAAACTCACTCAGCTCAACAGTGAGTTCTCAAAAAATAATTGTTGCATTTTCTAACAATAACAAGCAAATAAACAACAACAACAAAAAACCAAACAAACCCAAAACCCACCCCATGAAGCCAAAACAACCAAACCGTGAAATAAGTCAGTTGTATATCAAATGCCACACTTAAATCAAGCTGTACACAAGTTACGTGTATTTTGTTCTCCAATATCTATGGTTATTTTCTTTAGTTAAATTGGAGAAAAACGGATTAAAAAAATGCAATGTCTGCAGGAAGTGAAATGATAAAGGGCCTTTGTCTGGGATTCATCTGATTGAAGAATAATGCTAAGTTCATTACAAGCTTACTTGAAGGTGACTATTTTTTTAGAAGTGCTCTTCTTTACTGGGACTTCGTAATTAGTTTCAAAACCATCTGATAAGAAATACTATTTTACAAAGGAAAGTATTCAAGAAAAATATAGAGTCCTAAGTTTACAGAGCAGTTATCAGCTTTCTGTATGCATGCTTTTCTGTGCTAGAGACATGGAATGGGTTAAAAGCATACCAGCACATACCCAAGCTGCTTTCTTTCACAATGGCCATGTTTAGAGAATGGCATACGTATTGCACTTTTCCTTAAAAAAAAAAATCCTAGAAGAACTTACTGAAAAAATAGACTTTATTTTAAACAAATGTCCTACCTAACACTTTATTGGAAGTGTTATAGCTTTCTCTCACCACAACAGTAAGTCTGGTACAATCATTTCCTTATCCTGTTTGTACCCTATCTCATGCCACACCTCTCTTGGCCCATCCCATCCCTGGCAATACCCTCTATTTATTCTAATTCTTTATGGGCTTCTCCATGAATCTTACTACCTGCCTCCCCAGATAAGAAAGTGCCACTTAAAAACCTGATTCTGTTGTGTATCCATCTGAAACACCCAACGCCTTGCTGCAGAAGAGAACTCTCTCTGACTGAGTCATCTTTTTGGGTTTGCCTTGTACATGATTTGGATTTGTCCTTCCTTCCCCTTCAAGCAACAGGAAGCCTGTGATGAAAGTAAGACGCTTTCAGTAACAAAGCCTAGCACTACAAAACACTATGAAGAAGCAAAGATTTTAATGTAACTGTCTGGCTGAAGCCAGAGGTCTGGGAAAAGCTGAGACACGCTGCTTCTAACAGGAAGGTAGCGGAGCTCCCTCTATTGAATTAGCTGCCAGTATCTCCTCAAAGTTTAAAAGATGCCAACTATGGTCAGAATCTACATTCTAATAAAAACCCAAGACGTTCCAGCCTGGGCAGCTGGGACCCATCATGTACACCGTACGCAAGAGACAGCTAAGGGAAGGGGACAGCCACCACACAGAGCCCATGACACACACCAAAACATCACCACCTGCCAGGGCTCCAGCCCTGGGGACTTCTGCTATCCTTGGCTGACACTCGAGAGCCTTCCCTCGGGTCCAAAATTGCTGTGACCAACACCCATCATTAACGATTCCATGAGGTACTACAGATGGTGCTACCACAGCACAAAACACAACACACAAATGCAGGTCGAGTTTTCAAGTTTTTTCTTCACAACAGGGGTTAACTGCACAGAGTACAACCTGAACAAAATATATGGATATACAGACTGCTGAAACACTCATTAAATCATTAACTGCACTTTTTACTTCTTATCAAGGGAACAGCTTAGTATTTCCATTGCTATTGAAAGCACTTCAAATGCTTTCCAACCAAACATTACAGAACTGTTCTAACCCCTGATAACCTCTAAAAAACACACCCTGAAGCTGCAGCTGCTCTGTCTCACTCTCTACACTATTTTATCACTTTCTCCCATTTTTTACCCCCCAGAAGATGCATATTTCTTATCAACAATAAAAATACTAGTTCAGCAGAAGCAGCAGTGTTTTAATAAGTAAATATTTATTTGCCTTTCTGGAGACCTATATGCATGATAAATGCAATTTGATCTTAAGCTAGGCAAAAATTCCTCAAAAAAGCCAACGCTTTGGAGCAGTAGATTAACATCCACTGATATAGGAAAGATTGTGATTCAAGCCATCCTCAATAAAACACACTGGGGAAGAAGAAAAAGGAAACAAAATCAGAGAAGGAAAAAAAAAAAAAAAAGGAAGAAACTTGATCTGATCACTGCCAGTAGTGGACTGTTAGAATACAAGGTGCATTGCAATCTCCTCTCTAAATCATCAGATTCATTTTCTAGTGTATTAAAGGCAGAAATGTACAGTCTCCTTGAATATTCATCCTGTTCCCATTAAAGGAAATATACTGACATAAAGAACATGTAGGTCAAAGCCATATCTTCTGGGAAGATAACACTCAACCATTTCATATCAAGGGGAGTTGTTAATATTCAGGTTTTCCTGGAGAAACCACGTTCTGCTTGAGTCATTTTTAATTATCACCCTACAGCATTTACAGCTCTTTAAGAAGTCTCTCATTTGAGCATCAGTGCATGGAAGCGTAACTATTTTTCCTGAAGACAGAGGAACTTGAGAGAAATCAGAATACGGCAACAGGTCCTCAATTCTCTTACAAATGCAGCCTTGCAGTTTACACACATTTTTTAATAGAAAATGACTATTACCAGAGGAAAAAGCTACACACCAGCCAACCCAGAGGAACCTTGAGCAGCACTGAGGAGAGAGCCTGAGGCTTATGGGGTTTTAGATATGGTAAAAATCAGTATGTAAAGTCTAGCCTCCTGTCAGAGCTGGCAGAACTAACCAAGACCATACTACAAAACCATAGTATTAGAGATGTTAAAAAACCACCCGCATGGTAGCATTAAAAAAAGTCACAAACCTCCCACATGTGAAACAGCTGTGAAACCACCACTGAAGATCAGACCCCCGAGCCAGCTTATCTGTGATCATCATGTTATGGTCACGTAGCACAGATCACAAGAAGGGAAGACTGAATATTGATAGTCTAGTATTGGGAGATCCAATGACAAATTACAGCTCCTACAAAAGAAGTACATTCAGTCTTCCCAGTGTTAATAGGGTCAAAGTACACACAGAGAGGTAGGGCTCCTCTGTAGTCAGTTTCCTACTCAGCCATCTGCTCGTTTCACCCACGCAGTCCAAAACCACTTTGACCAAAAAATACTCTGCAGAAAGTCCTCTGGTAGGAACCTAAAAAAGCTCAGGAGAGCATGATATGGTATGAGCAGCCAATATATCAAAGCTACTGCTGTTACAGAAATGCTTGTTTTCGTAAGGCTCAGAAGGATCTCATATGGAATCAGGTATGACACCACAGAAATCTGCAGTGAGCACTCTTACAGCTTAAGACTATAAACCACATTGCATAAGTAAGATACTTGCAAGAAAATAGAAAAGACAGTTTTAGCCTGATCACACAGATGTAATTTGCATTATGCAAAACACTTACGGTATTTTATATTCCCCTTTATGTATCACCTTGAATAAATATTTAGAGATTCTGTTCCACAAAAACTTCTGCTGCAAGTAAGTCAACAAATGACTTCTACTACAAAGGAGATAATATATAAACCCAGGGTAAATAATTTTGACAACCCAGGTTACTTTCGGGAAGGAGAATGGATGGTACTGCAAGAAAGGGGATTACTCTTACACAGGTTGGGAAGTGAAAATAAAATATCTTGAAATTAAATATGACTTATGACAGATATATTTATTTCATGAACATAACATATATTTTCTTCAATAAAAATCACCTGGTTGAAATTTCAAATATTTACAGATCTGGATGATTTCTGTTGTTCTGTTGCCTTCTGAGCACTACAAACCCAACAGTAGAGGGGAGAGCACAAGAAAAATAGTTTATGTTGGAAGACTTTTATAGCAAAAAAGTAAAAACTACCTAAGTAGATCAAATGCTTCCCAAAGCAATCAATTTAACAATTTATAACTCAAATATGAATGAGTCTGGTTTGTTACCTATATATTGGACCACAAATACATGGCACACCGAAGCATATACATGTGGTGTAGATGTTTCCTGACTTCAGATTCTGAAAACCCATGTGAACTCCAGATCTTAATATAGAAATCCAATTTCCCTAGCTCCAAGTCACACCAGATATACCAGGGAAAAAACGCAGTCAGAAGTGAGAACACAATGAGTGTCATGTGAATAAGATTACACGTTTCAGTCTCACTAGGCTTAGGCAATATGTAGCACGGCTAGTAATAAAACCAGAGACTAAGAGCTTCGTTGTTATAATCCACCAGAAAGCAGGGGGAGGGGGAAAGGTCATGATTAGCTCCTGATTGAGAGTTGACTTTGTTCTCACATACAGCCATTTCCTCAAGAGAAGCATGATGTTATAATCAGTGTTCTCACTTAGTCTGACCTAGAGTGAGTCTCTTAGTGCCAAATGCGTACTTGGACCGTCTCTCTTTTTAAGATGGGTGTCTTCCTAGGCAGCTTATTCTGTGAAGAAACAAACACAAGTTCTCACATAAGGATCTCCAGTCCATCTTGAATATTGCCAGAGGTATTTACACCTGAGGCACATAAGCTTTCAATATGCTTTTAATAGCTCATCTATTGCTTTCCACATCCAAAGATCAAAAGAAACTCCCAAAAGCCAAGCACCATGACAGAGTAACACATCCAGAATTTGTTTAGATGTTAGCAAACTAGCTATCATCTGAAGTAGCTGAGATAGCGAGGGGAAAGAACCAGTAAAACTACAGCAATATCAAGACCTTCTTACAGGTATTTTTGTATCTAAGTATCTTTTATATTCCTCAGAATAAACAGAGAACTAGAGGTTTAAATCTATTCCTGGGCTTTCCAGGCATTTTCAGTACTGCAGGAAAGTTTCTAAGCTGAGGTGGGGCTGATTTCTCCCCCTGCGTGTAGCTCCGTACAGTTAACCTGAGCTTCTCCTTGAAGGGGCAAGGAAGGAATGAAGAGCAGAAAAAACAAGTTAAATGGTTTTGCTGACAACCTATTAAGATCATAGGTAGTCAAGTCCCATCTTTTTATACAGCCCCGTCAACACAACCTTTGAGATAAAATATTTTATGGTTTCACATTTTCTTCAAATGGAAAACAGTCACAATCAGCAAGATCGTTTTGTATTTGCTGGGCTAAACCTCTCCACAGGGGCCAAGTCTTGCTTCTTAGAAGCTGAGGTGCTTATCCCTCTAATAACCCACATGCCTTTAAGATTTCCTGAAATGAACAATCTTTCCTGAAGACTTTCTCTGCATCACAGCAACCAGTATTCTTAGTAAGCTCTGCCACCGGGATTGGTATTTATTATGTCCGACAGCGATTACGCACCGTGTTTACCAAAGCTAAAGCCTAGGAGCACAGCCTGACACGCTGCTCACGGTTCCAATACTGCTGTTGATTCTGTCTGGAGCTTTTTTACTATTCTATTTGAAATTACAGATTCAGCAGCCTTGCTTTAGTGTTGTAGCTAGTTTTCTACTTGGAGCTTGTAAAACACAAGCATAAATGCATTCAGTGAAAAAGGTCTGCTCTTCTCTTCCATTTCGCCAAGACCATGCTGGCCGTAAATGGTTAACTGGAGAGCACGTAACAAGCAGGCAGAGGCCAGGAATGAAAAACCAGCACCAACTCCAACACTTCTGCAAACCCTCCGCTGTTGCAAAGGCACATAGAGGCAAAGCCATTTCTTAAAGCAATACAAAATTTTACCACAGGCTGACGCTCTTTCTACAAGAATAATGAGACGGTCCCCGCGCTGAATGCAGAACTCCTCACTTCACAGCTTTTCCCTCAGACTTCACTTTCACGCTCAATATTTACAAAACAAAGCCTACAAACACCTCATAGCCAAAATATTCCCAGAACAATTAGGGTATTTAGCACTCCCTGCGCCTTCCTACTTCTCTAGCGCCTCAAGAGCGCCTTTAGGGAGCGGGAGGGGAAGCGAAGTTACCCACGCGTCCCCGATCCGCCGGAGCAGCCTCAGGCACGCAGCGCTGCCCCAGCGGGCTGCCCGCGCAGGGGGCACCGCGCCCGCCGCGCTGCCCGGGCTCCCACGGGCAGCGGAGAGCGGCCGCCGGCCCCGCGGGCTGCCAGCACGGCCACGGGCGGCACTGGAGGCGCGGAGGGCAGAAGCGGCGGAAGCGCTGAAGTTGCAGGCGGCTCGCTGCGCAGACCTGCCGCTCAGCCTGGGAAGTGAAAG
>WEKY01020312.1:262777-340612 GCA_013390045.1 Picathartes gymnocephalus | reverse complement strand
CCGCGGGCAGCCCCCTTCGCCGCCCCGCCGGGTGCAGCCTGCGCTGCCGCCGAGGATGTGCCGCTCCTGCCCCCGGGACGTGCCTCCCCCCCAACCCCGCGATGCGCCGCTGCCAGCGGGGCCGCCCTGTGAAGGCCGGGGCTGGCGGGCGTGCGGGACAAGCCGATCACCCCTTCACCTACCCCTGCTTTGCCTCTGCTCGCTGCATGGGCTGTTTTCTCGCGCTGTGTTCAGGATGCGTTTTGGTTACGAGTACTGCAAATCCAAAGCTAAAAAAATATGAAATAATAATGGCAGTGCCCGTTCTGTTGTGTGTGTATAACCGTGATGGTGCCTCCTCTGAGCCAAAATGAAAACCTAAAAAAAATGGAAGCAAAGATAAAAACGAACAGTTTCAATCTGGTTTAATTGATATAGCAGAGGATTGGATGAAAGGCAGAGAGCTCACAGCACTCTAGTTGCATGCAGAAATGCACTGCAGGGTGAAGAGGGATCTTTCGTCACTTGTGGAAGTCGGCTGCCCTAAAGGTCAAAAAGATTCCTCATCAAAGTAATGTAATCCAGAAGCTGCGCTTTCATGCACAGTGTTCTATTCTCCTGTTTTGGTCTGAGTAAGCAGCGCTCTTTCACTGAGAGGAAGATAAGCACGCTGAAGCCGCATAGCAAGTTTCTCAGCTAGCAGTAGCTGCGGGATCAACATGTAGCCCACGCTGTCATGTGAAGTAAACCTGATGTCCAAAATCTGAAATATGAATAATGCACACAGTTGGGTCTCTCCAGAGGGACTTTCTAGTAGGGAAATCCGAAGTGTCAAGTGCTGTGTCTCACTTCACCATGTGATGATTTGAATTATTGGACAGGAACTTCCCCAAAACTCCAGAAAATGAAAGACAAACTTAGACAGTGTGTTGTGCTGTTCTCAAAACAATTTTCTTGATGGTTAACAACTAAAAATAGTTAAACATTACAGTGATACAGAGTAGGTTTAGAAAAACACAACCTCTGTACTTTTTTGTGTATCATGCTTGTTTCCTGTAAAGAGGGGTAAGGATATTTGGATTTTAGAACTTTAAGTCTAAAGCATTGTCTTCACTTCAAAAAGTCCTTCTGTTCTTCCACATTATTATTACTATCTTTCTTTTTGTGTAAGGCATGCCATGTAATCAGTTTTAAAAATATTTTACTTTCTAGGTTTACTGCTCAGCAGAGCTCTGTCGTCCTTTGGTCCTTTGTTTTCTCTGCAGATTTCTCTTTCTGGGCGTATTACTAAGCAGATTTAAAAAAATACTGCTTTTAAGATCAGTAATCTTTTTGTTTTCCTGTTGAAGCAAATTAGTATTTCCCATTCAGTGTTTTTTTCCTTGCATGTTTAGAAGTGGTAGGGTAATCATTAGCAGGGATATTTAATATTTCTCTTGCTATCAGACCTAGAGACCCCTTCAAAATCTTGAGAGAGGCTTTCTATAGAATTACCCTGAGATGACCATCTAACAGAGCTCAAACTTTTATTCCAACTATGTTTTTTTTAATTTCTAGATCTTTTAATAGTATGCGCTGATTTTGCCACAACTTGGGTTCCATTACAAACTAAGGGCCTAATCCTGCCTTCTTCATGGATATGGGCAAGCTTGTTGAAGTGAGTAAAATTGTGTCTAGGAAAAAAAGACAGAAAAGGCCAACTCTAAAAATCGTTTGAGTGCAAATAAACATAGGAAGGGTTTATAGGCCAGAATTCACTCTGCATTTATTACATGTTTGCCTTTTTTTTTTTTTCCAACATGGCAATAGCGAGATCAATTTGTATAAATGCAAACACATGGTTTGCTGGTTTAGGGAATTAAATAATGCCCAAGCACCTTGTTTTCAAAGCAGATGATTAACTGCTGCCTCATTTGCATCAACATAATGAATAGTATATGTTCTCTCTCACTGGGAGAAGGGATGAGGAACTCTTTCTGAATATTGTAAATAATTTCCAATGGCATGGTGCAGCGACTAAAAGGCAAGCTATAGAACTAAACATTTCAGGCAGGCAAGACGTACAGAGTAATTTTACAATTTATGCCCTAGATAGTATTGAGAAAGATTATTTGAGGACTATTTTGCTCTGAATGTCTTGTTTAAAGTCTGCAAGAAATATGAGAAATGTGGGAGATTACATTAAGGACATAATACTTTAATCAGAAGTATGATTTGTTTAGGGTTTCCCTCACTCCTTTGTCATTTATCTTCAAAGCTGTTTCTACCTTTCATATGAAAGGAGCTCTTTGAATTTTGAGTAAATAGAAAACATCTCAAGCTCAGATTACTTAAGTGTTTTGATAACTTTACAGGATTCTAAATGTGATTAGAAATTGTTAAGATAATTATTGAAGATATCTTTATATGCTATGTCATTTCGACTATCCTTAGTGCTGAGACTTATAATTAATTCTTTTAATGTCTATTAGGTTGATAGAACATAGGTTTGTTTTTCCACAGATTATTTTCTTGGGCTATGCTCCTCTTCCTATTGAAGTTAATGGGAGTGTGAGTAAGGCACTGATCTGTTGGGAAAGCAGAAACTGCCTGGCTTTAAAGTCCAAAATAAACATTTATTTTGAAGAAGTTAAAACACTTACTAGCACAAAAAAAATTCTGTAGAAAATAACTGTTTTTGAAAAGCAATAATAATAATAATACTTTGTTAAATGCTTAATCCTATCAAACCATAGATTTTCTATATATGTGACAGAGTGGATTAAAAGTGTAATCCATTAATAATGGTTATGCATAATAACAAAGAGATTCTGTTAAGCTGAAACATCATTTCCCTTTTACAACAGGTGCATAAAACACTTTGGAAGCAAATTTCCAGCAAGAATAGTAGAGGATAGTGTTTAATAGAGGAAAATGCTCCTGATAATTTATTCTGTTGTTAATAGTGAGTAGATGACTGCTAATATTATTTCGAGGAAACTTTGCAGGCTGACTTGGCTCAGCTCTCAAAATACAGTCTGCAAAGTGGAGACCTGTTGTTGGAACTGCCCTTGAATTGTAAGAGAAGTATTGAATGCAATGTCCAGCCTTGCATTTCTGCAAATCTCATTCTGTTAACTTGGCTGGGTGCTGCTGGGGTAGAGGTTTTAATTCAGAAGAGACCTGTGTGGGTATAGATTATTGTCATTTGTGTTAAAATGTGATTCAACATTATCTAACACCAAGGATTAAGCATATCTGTAATCCATACTGCCAGTTACAACACAGCTATAGGAAATTTTAGTGAATCATCTGGGACTTGGCTCATGTTTTATGACTCTTGAGAAATCCACAAGGTGCTTCCAGCCTCCTAAGGCACCTTGAATACCTTTAACCGTCAGACTGTGCAAATCTGAGCCAAAGCATGCTGAAGTCAAGCAGAGTCTTTCCCTGGTTTTGCTTGATTGCACTAGAAGCTGTGGTAGGTGAATACTCATGTCTGTCAGGAATTGTTTTGTGTTGCTCAGTATTGGCACATGAGGATGACTGGCAGCAAGGTCTTTCTGAACTGGATCAGCTGTACATGGTCAAGTGTCTCCAGGCTGTAAGGTATTTCAAACAGAACATGCAGAACACACAGAAAATGGTCAAAAACCAGAGCTGGCATAAAAGCAAACTGTGACCAATAGTAGCAAAGAAGGAAGGCTACTTAACCAGTGTTTCTGCAGGTATCTACAAGTTTGGCTGTCTCTGACCTAAGTAAACAAGACCCATATATTTGTAATAAATAAAAAAACCCTGACAAATTACAGTAAAAATACCTGGAATCTGTGATTTCAGTATTTCTTCATTGCAAAAATCATACTATTCAAAAACATCAGCAAATGCCTGCCAATGTTGTTATTATGGTCATCAGCGTAGCAATTAGGCTCCTGGAACAAACATATTTTCCTATTACCCATGTCCAGTGCACCTGTTTTTTACATAATTTAACTAAAGGATCAGTACTGTACAAACATTCATTAAAATAACATTACACTTGTCTTATATACAAAATACCCAGAATACTTTCAGCTGAGATGAAATTTGCATAAAATACAAGTGGAATATGGGAATAAGGAGTTTGGAGAATAGCTGGTTGTCTTTAAAAGTTTGTGATCTGCCTTAAAAAACAAGCACAAAGAATACTTAATTTTTAGACTATAAGCAGTTTTTATGCACAAATAGACAAGAGTCACATAAGATGATGATGATTGAGAAGTGCATAACGAGAAAAAGCAATCCAGTGTTTTAGCCTGGACCAGTATATATCAAATTTCCTGGCCACCTGCTTGCCTTTTGTGAAGGCTCAGTTACCTTTTCCTCTGCCTTTTTCATAAAGGTTTGAGGCAGGTAAAGGTAAGAAGTTTTGAGATTTCAGGTCTTTTTTTTCATTACAAAAGCCACTTATGAGGGCAAAGAATTCTTTTTCTATGAATATCCAGTGGGATACACAATTGTGAAGCATAGGACTGATAATATATTGGAGAAGTAAAATAGCTGTAATACAAAGAATGAGATTATTGCTAAAATGATTAGACTGTTTCCTCTTTTCTCAATGTCCATGAAACCAAATTCTTTGACTTTCTGTGCTTTCTAGTCCTTGTCAGTCCCTGACTGTAGCAGGAAAATACCTTAATAATATAGGATCTGGTGGGCCTCCTGTACTAAGGAACATCCTTGACAAGACATGTTGCATTCTGCCAGAAATATCCTGCAAGCAGTTCTGCAACATCTGGTTTGCCATGCTGGCGTGCTGGGAAGGAGCAAGAAAGAGCACAGGGTCGTGTGATTTATTAGGATGTCACTGAGTTTCTCTGCCCTGTTGGATGGACCCAGACAACTCCTTACATTTGCCCACAGCTGGCCTGCCTGTGTGTAGGATGGACTTCCCTGAGCCTCAAGTGGTGCAGAGCAGAGTTCCCAGAAGGGCTCAGCCAAGTCCTGGCTTGTGAAGTTGCTTCTCGGGCTGAGGAGCCTTTCCACAGGGCTGTGCACAAAGGAGTGGAGTTGGTGTTGGCACCAGCCTCACCTGGAAGCACTTCCCCATCTGTTCCCTTGATGTCACTTGTGGCTGAGACTTGGGCTAGCTTGATTCTTGCAAGGTCAGCTCTGCCCCAGCTTCCAGATCTGGGCCTGTGTTACCCAGTTCTACTCAGGTTGCCAAGGCAAGTGCAGACAGCACCCTGGCAGAGCAGCAGAGGAGAACGGAGGCCCACTCTGGCCAGCAGCCTCCTTCCATCCCTGCTGCCATGCTGCCAGTCAGGAAGCAAAACGTAATCACTCAGGGGTTGTGTGGCAGCATTGAGAGATGGGTCCTTCCATATGGAGTGCCCTTCCTGGGGGGCAGGTGGGGAACAATCCAACAGAGCAGCAATGGACGTGGCCACAGGTACCCCCTCCTGCACCAACAGTGGAAGACTGTTAAAATATCCCTGTATTAAAAGTAAAATCTAACACCCTTTTTTTACAGAGGCTGACTCTGGTTTTGGTAAAAAAAAAATCAAATTCTTGGTTGCCTGATTTCTGTATGAGCTATGTAATTTTAAAAAAACTTCTTGATCAAATCTAATCAGAATACTGGTACTGCACAGTTTTTAATCTGAGGGTCTGATTAAGCCTTAAATCATGGCATTTTATAAGGTAGGTACTCAAATAGCTTTCACCTTCGTCCTGCCTTTCATTTGAGGATTTTGGATTCTGTAAGAGCATTAAGTGCTTGGCAGCCTGTGACATTGGACAAGATACTGAACCGCAGAGATATGAACAGATTTCCTAATCTGTTTGAAAGACCAATGGTGATCAAACGAAAGAATTCAGAGTTCCTGAGATTTCATCCTCAACCTCTCAAACTGAAACTACTCTGTTTATATTTCTGTTGGTTAGAAAAAGACAATAAAAACAAATGTAAAGATCAGAAGCATGGTTGGTAGTCAATTCAGTGAAATACTCCTGCCTGTACTAGTTAGTGTGCTCACGTTTAATTTTCAAACCTAGCCAAGGGGAGAAAAGTGAAGGTAACTCATTCAGAGCATGTTGTGGATTTTCTACTTTGCATTATGAAAACAGCAGTGAAAGTAAGGATGGAGAGAAATGAGGCATATTTTATAGAAAGTTTGAGTGCAAGAAGTGGAACAGAGTCTGCACTTTATTTACCTTGTTTTTAGGTCTGCTTGTGGCTGAAGAAAATCAGTGAAAATTGAGCAAACCTGTAGGTCTCTGTGGAAGATGGACAGGGCAAAGACAGCTCAGAACCTTTCATGACTGCCCAGAAATTACTCAGACCAAAGGAAATTTGTTACCTCTTCTGCAGAAGCAATTTCCTTCCCTTTTTGTCTTGAGTGAACCAAAGAACCTTGATCAAGTTTGAAGACTGATGAGTTAGTGTTGAGTAGAACAGGTGCACCGTACTGCAGAGTTCAGCTCCTTCAAAGTACTGCTTCTTTGAGAGATGCAAATAATAAATGAGAAATTGAGAGGTGCAAATAAAATGAGAATTGGAAAGGAAGGATTAAAATAGAGTTAGTACCAGGTTCAGACTGGTTTTCAATGCTATGGCACTGGATTCTGCACATCCCAAAACTGTGCAGTTTCCTTGTGTGACAGGTATTGTCTCAGACCCTACTAACTCATTTTTCTTTACAGTCTTGATGGTAGTAGCAGACTTTCTCATGCTGCATGACTTTTAACATAAGCAGTTTTCATTCATTAACTTGGAGGAGAGGGTCAGCAGGAAATCAATTATGCTTTTTTTTTTTTTTTTTTCACGTAGCCATATGCAGAACCATTAAAACGAATCCACTGTCTGTGTTCCAGCATTGCAATTTCTTCCTTGCAACCTTTATTGCAATGTGTCTGCCCCCAGTTGTGCTGCATCAGCACTTGTAGATTAGGAAGGGCAATTCCTAAGTAAATGAAAGGAATTGCTTCTTCCCAGTCTGCCAGTTACCCAAGGCAGGAAAAGGCTTGTCTTAAGGGATGAAAAGGCCACCAGTTGTTCGTGTGTTCCTCAGAGCCATGTGTTGTGGCTCAGATACCTGGAAAAATGTATTTGATCATCTGCCATTTAACTGGATACCTGTGTCAAGGTTAGATTGGTAAATGTTTTTAAATGCTTGAAGATTGAAAGGTTTTCAAGACCAGACTGTTTGGATTTCAACACGATTTAGGGGAATAGTAGTGGAATATCTCACTTATATATGTAATGCTGGCTCCCCAGAAGGTGATATTAGCCCTTGAAAAGGATGAAGTGATTGAAACTGTTGAAAGAAGAGAGTTTAATTAACTCAGTAGAAATGTGCCAACATACTTGAAGATGTGGAAGGATAGCACATGGATTTTGAGAACTAGCCATGTAGGAATTACGGTTATGACACAATATGTATGTTGCATTAGAACAAAAGGCTCTGAACTGCTTGGACTCTCCTTAAATAGCTTTGCTGTTCTGGAACGAGGAAGAGCTCCTCCTACAGGTAGTATGCAGATGAACTAGACAGGATGAGTAAAGTGTGTTAGGAAGCAAAAGAAAATTGTTATTCTTGTACATCATCCTGGCTCAGTTGAATACATTACACTGTTGTACACATTTCTTTTTTATGTTAAAGCAAAATAAAATTGTAGAAAAAATAAAATCAAACTTGACAAAATTTTGATTTGCAGAAATTATGGTACGAGATGTATTTTCATAAAAATGATCTTGTAATTACCTTCAAGAAACTGTAAAGATGTCTTTGGGAAGGAGATTTATGGCCTTGTATGTTGGCTGAAGATGTAACCACAGGTTGTTGGATTAGGGACTGGTGCTGAGTCACAGCTTAGAAGACAATACCAATTACTGGTGCAGTCTCCTTGTGAGAGAGGCTCACTGTAGTAGCTGCCCCATATGTTTTCAGTGGCTAAAATAATCAGTGTAATTATAGAAGCAGTGCTGCAAGGGTTGTTTTTTTTTTTTTTTCATATAGAGTGCTGAGAATTTCTGATAAGGATGGATAACTAATATTTTGTCAATCTATTTAGTAGCAGTCTGCAACTCAAAGGCTGGAAGACAATTGTTATCAGCTGTGTCAGGATCATGCTCTGCAAGAGGTGGATTCACAAGCACATTGTAGATTTCAAGGTCAGGTTCACATTCTGTCAGGATGTGTGTAGTGGTTCTTTGTTAGGAATGGCAGTCAAAAGTGTTCAAACCTTCCTTTGCATTAATGTTCTGAAAGTTTGCAGTTAGTAACAAGGAGGAGAGTCTACCTGTTTTGCTTAGGGCAGACTTATCAAGATCTCTCTACTTTTCTGCCTTACATTTGATCTAACTTTTAAAGTCTATGACATTTTTCAGAGGGCAATTTATTCCCTTGACTGTGCTACCCAGAGTTCTAATTTATTTGCAGACTTGCTGTTCACCTTATTCTCTCATTGTCAAACAGTCTCCAATGTCTCACAGACAAGATGTCTCTGCTTCATCCCATTATTTCTGTTTCTGTTCTCTGTCAATCTCAGCTCATATGTGTGCCTATTTCTTGGTCTGTCCCCCTACTCTAAGTCATTTGTCTCAGCCCATAGGTAGGTTTCTACCTGTCTGCCTGTCTGCAGCCTAGCAGCTTCCAACCTGCCAGTCAGTTCTTCTCCCCACTTTTTTTTCTGTGCACCTTCCTTTGAAGAAGATCAAGGATCCCCAAGCTCTGGTTTTCGTTTCCACCAAAAATCACCTACTCACTGCTTGCTGAGCTCAGAAGCATGGGATTCTGCTGTTACTTGGAAATTCACTTATAGCCTTGTACTGGTTTTGGCTGAAATAGAGTTATTTTTCTTCCTGGAAGTTCCTATGGTGCTGTGTTTTGGATCTGTGACCAAAACAGTGCTGAAAGCAGTACTTTCACAGTGTTCAGTCCTTTTCTGTTTCTCACACCACTCCACCAGTGAGGGAACTGGGGATCCAGAAGAAGTTGTGGGGAGATATGTCTGGAACAGCAGACCCCAAGAGACTGGAGGAATATTTCACACCATATGGCATTGTGCACAGTACATAAAGCTGGGGAAGAAGGAGGAGGTGGGGGATATTTGGAATGATAGTGTTTGTATTCCCAAATCACCATGACGAATGATGAGTGCCTGCTCTCCTGGAGATGATGAACACCTGCCTGTCCATGGGATGTACTGAAATAATTCCTTGTTTTGCTTTGCTTACATGCATAGCTTTTACTTTCCCTGTTAAACTGTCTTTATCTCAGCCTACAAGTTTTTTCACTCTTACCCTTCTGATTCTCTCGCCCATCCCATTGTGGGGAGTGAACAAGTGACTGGGTGGGTGTGAGCTCCTCTCAGGGCTAACCTACAACAGGTCTTGTTCCTTACAGAATTGCTTCTGTCCCATTGTTTGAATTTCTCTTCTGTTCTGTACTTTTTAAAATTCACCCTATGCTAAAGATGTTACATAGTCACTACAAGTTAACAGGTTTTATATCACTGTATTAATAGATAATGACATACACAAAATAGTGGTTATGCCACTTATTCACCAACAAAATTGTATATTCAATATGTAGTTCAAGATAAGAAGATGCATCTGTACAAGGATAGGGATGTTTGTAAGAGTAAGATGTATGCTGAAGAACCATTCGATCCTCAAACTTTGCTTTTCCCCTGCTGTTGTTTTGTAAGACAGTTGTAAAATCTATTTAAACAAACCAAATGAATGCATTAATCACAGTTTTCTGCACCTTGCTCGCATTCACTCACCCACTCTTTAAGTATAAATCTTTCAACGTTGTTGCTTTCTTACATAGATAAGAGGTCAAAACAAAGGAAAGAGGAATTGGAAATGGGAAGTGAGGGTAAACATTTTATAAGTCTAGTTGTGGGTGAGATGGGGAAGGAAATGAAAATTTGCTTCAATGAAACAGGGAAGCAGTGTAGGAAACTTCAGTTTTCTGAGAATGGAGGTGAGGTTTTAGAGACGCATAAATGCAGATTACTGAAGTGAATGCTGCTGTTAAGCAGACAGGTTTCCACTTTCTTTTGGACCACGGCAACTAATTTTGCATGCATCGTGAGCTTTTTTGCAAATCATATCTCTTTCAAGAGAGACGAACCCCTTGAAAAGCAGAACCCTTTAAAAGGCAACCAGGAGGATTTGAGCCTATAATTGAGCTCCTACTAAATTAATGTTGCATTGTCAAATGCTACTTGATGACATTGAGGATCGCACAGCCATGTAATTCTTATATTGTATGAACCAAATTCTGAGGTCTTAAGAGGTTCTTAGAGATGGCATCTATCTCACTTATAGCTAAGTGGCTCTTAAATTTAAAAAAAAAAAGAAGAAGAGAATAATAGTACTTGCAGGCAGCTTCTATGAAGTGCTCGTTGTGCACAGTTCCAACAGCACTTTAAGAAAGAATGTCAGTATCATTATTTATATTGTGTTTGATTGGGAAACTGAGGCCGGGGATGAAGTGTTGAATTCCTGAATCAACAAGTAGTCTGTAAAAGACTCAAAAACAGCTACAATGTCCCATGAATGCTAATAATGCCCTGTTATCTTTAACATCTTGTTTTTTCCTCTGAATGTTTCTTGAGAATAAGCTCTCCTTGAGAGAAACTCTTCAAGTGGACCACTTCAGTTCTTTGAGAAATGTTAAGAAGTCTGAATTTGAGATTTTTTTTTTAAATCCAATGCTTCTTGGTATGGAATCCTTTATGTCTTTCCCAAAGTATATGTGAAGCCTTTGCAGAAGCCACGGATAATCTGGAAAACGGTGTTATTAGGAGGCAGGCAACGTGCTGATTTATCTCCTTTGCATTCAAGTCATACACTGTGGTCTTTGTTATTTCAATAGCTGCCAACCACAAGGACCAGAATGAAGAGCAGGAAGAAGGCTGAGCCAGAGATGACAGAAGGAGAGCTAATATATTGGCACAGGGGCTTTGCAATGGGTGCATTATCCTCCTGTGACAGCAGATTGCCCTCTCAAGGTATTTGTTCAAAGACATTACTGAAGCTAAGTCCTGCTGAAACATGAAGTTTTAGATAATGTTGGTTAAATGTGATTTTTATCTTTGTGCCATGAAATAAATTATGATTAGGTCATTTGGACTTTTTTTTTCTTTAATGAAAACATCCTTGGGATCTTACATATGCAATCTATAGGACATGTTATTTATCTGTAAATACATTGAAGGTAGACAAAGCTATGTGGAAACCATGGCAGGCAGAAGTACTTTTCTTGTACAGGTACTTAGGTGACTACTACAGTTAATGTAATAGGCATTACAATTACTTGTTCTTATGAACTTTTCGTCATGAGGCCCTAAGTTCTGATCAGAAGATGGGCAGTACCATCATCCTTATGGAACATTCATGGGAAAAGATGGATGGAATTATGTGACTCAGTGTGATTCAGAGTGTTGAGGCTGTTGGTGGCTGTGGGAATTGGATCTTGATTTTTCAAAAGGATATCATGTCCGTCTAACAGAGCAGCTGCTGTTACTGATGACTCCTACTGTTTGAACACATGGAACACAGTGGCTACACATGATTGTATGCATATGTATGTAAGGGAAAGTGTAGATTGGAAATAAGTTTGGAAATTCTTTTGCCTTCTGAACAACAATACATTAGCTTCAGAACTAATCCACTCTTTACAGGTTGGGAAAATGATTCAGTTAGAGCTGGTAGGAGGCTGAAGGGTAGTGAAGATCAGTTGCAGAGACATATTGTATGCCTGCTAGCTCACGTTCTTGTTTTCAGTCTTTTTTATTCCTAACTCTACAACTATTTTATTTTAGTATAGTAGGTTTGAGAAAAAAAAAAATCATTGAACATAATATTTTGCTTACTAAGCTAATCTTTGCATAATTTCTGTCCAGACCTAATTTATTTTTGTTATTCAAATTTACTCCAATGGCATGTTTGAGGGGTCTTAACACTCTTGTGCAGCATATGCAAGCTGATCTTAATAAACAGGCTATTGTAGAGTTTATACTCTACATCTCAATATGAAATTGAGATTTTTACTTGTCATTTATTTATATTAAAACTTTCCTGGATTGTCAAGAGACACCAGTATTTTTGCATGAATTACTGCTGACCTGTGAAATTGTTTATGCACTTGCTTAAGTCCATCCTGTTTGTCTTCAAAGGGAAAGAACAGTCTTGGCTGATTCAGGACAATATCTTTTTTGAAGAATGTGTGGTATATCTTCATTGCCTTTTAGCCTAGATGCAGCTACCACAGGCTGCAAATGTTCTTCATGAAACTGTGTAAGCATGGGTGAGTTAAGCTGCTCTGAGGTGCTGTTGTTATGTTTCCGTACCCCAGCTAGTACCAGCCACTGCTGTTGCAGACACACAGCATACCAGAATTGGTTTCCTTTAGCCACGTTCCTCTTGGTAGCAAGGTGCTGTTTCTGGCTGTCCAAGTGGAATGCACTTCCTTTCAAGAGAGGTCCTTTTGGCAGTAGTGTCGGCAGGTCACAAGTGACTTTCAATGGAATTTTTGTGTTGCACAGATTGCTCAGCGTGCCTCCCATACTCCCCAGGTAATAGCTGTATTTTTCTGGTTTTTAACCAAGTAAATTTCCTGCTAAACAAGATTATGGCTTAATTACAATGCAAGAAATTTGATCAGTATTCATTTTGTTAACATTTTAGTTTCATTTTCCTCCCAATTTTCCTGTGCTATCAACTTCTCTTTGGAAAAAAAATAGTCTGAGAGTGTAAACAAAGGAAAGTATTTAGATGAGTCTGTGGCCTAGTAATCAACTAAAAAGTCCTATTTTCATTGAGATTGAAACTGTTTGAACTCTCCACTAATGCTAAATCCATGGTTATCAAACTGTTCCACAATATTGGGGGAGTGAATAAGGCAACTATGTTTTTTGAGACAGTGCTTGTGATTGCTGGAAAAGAGAGGCATATTAGTAACAACATTCAGAAGATTTATAGCTTGTTTGCTGGTGCATAGGAGAGTAAGTGCAGATTACTGAGGGTTCTCAGTTATGAGGGCTATGATTTAAAGTTGTTATCCATAATTTATTATTCTCCATGTGCTTCCAGTCTACATTTAGTTAGAGAGAAAACATAGGCAGAGTAGGGAGGAGTAACCTTGAAAGAGTAAGACTTGCTTTATATAATTACCATCTTTATCCTGTCCCTGAAAACAAATACAGAATCTTATAGTTATTTAAATACTAGATTGCTATCTGACTTTAAGAATTGGAGACCCATTCGCCAAAGCAGGAAAACTGCAGCAGCCCTCTTGCACAACTTCTGTGCCTTAACTATAGGCTCCTGGGGAAAATTTGGAAGACTAGAAAAAGCAACAATGAACCCTGGAAACACGACCAGCATTGTAGAATCAACTTCTTCTATTCTTGCAAGTATTTGTATACATTTTTCATAACTGGTGTTCCTTGGATCTAGTGCACAGGTCAGACCTAGTACACTTCCATGTGCTTTTCTGAAGTTGCCTAAGAAGAAAAACCACTAGTTTGATAGATATACTTTTGTTTGTTACATCCTGGTACATTTTTCTCGCTGATACAGATGTATGTATTTAGAGAGGGAGAAAATTGTACAGCACTTCTTAAAAGAGGAGAAAGAAGATGTCTGTAATTTCTTTTAAACTCAGTTCAGGTGAGCTTTATTATCAGAATACATTGTTTAATGATATCTATCCTTTAGTCCTTATAATAGCAGCACATCTGCTTCTCTTCAGTTTGTGTTTCTTTCCCTAAAATTTTAAACAAGTAGTAGTTTAATAATTTAAAGAATTTGTTTCCTGTGCATCTTCTTTTTTTTCAGTGTTTTCGAATTAACTTCTCATGTAATGCATGGTGCAAAATCTGCAGAAAATAAGTAACTTCATCCACATATAGATATGTAGGGTGGCTGAATTTGTAGGTAATCATGATGTAATTAGGTAAAAGAATTAGGTTATGTTAGAGTCTGCCTAGGCAGATTGAACATCACCATTTTTTTAATTGTCATTAATGTTCATAAAATCAGGATATAACATTTTATTACCTGGAAATAATTTGCATTTATTTCCTAGTTATTAATTCTTAAATTTATAGCACAAAAGTAACAGGGAGAGATCTGTCTGAACATTCTAGATTCTTCTGACACATATCTGAGAATGGAATAAATCCCCACCAAAAGCAGCATCCTTGTAAAATGAGAGGAAATCATTGGGTAGATCAAAAAATAAATCAAAAAGCTTATTTTTAATTTGAAGAAGATTTCCAATGCTATAGCAACTGTTCTAATAATTTGAACCTTGTGATGCACAAAGGAAAGGGGTGGATTTCAGCAGTATTGAGGAACTAATTGAAAAGACAACCTTAGAGCCATTCCTAATGTATTGCCAAAGGACAGAGTTCATCTCCTGAACTCCAGACAAACAGAACTGAGATTCAGTTCTCATGGATGGATGAAGACTCCTGCAGAGCAATTTACCTTGTTTATTGTTTTAGCACAGTGCAGCCACAGAAGTGTTGACATTGCTCCTTGATTTAGTCGAAATTTTGAAATTAAGTTTCTCACCATAGCAGTAGAGATTTGTTTGGCAGCTTGTTAACATATTAAAAAAAGAAAATATCTGGGTTTAATATAAAATTGTACTCCTGAGCATCACATACAAACTCTTTGTCCCTGCATTTGTTGCCTTCCCGTATTTTTTCTTGCACTATCTTTCTTTAGCTAATAGTCTGAAAATATTTATACATGTACCCATTGTATGTTTGAAAGTATTCCAGAGCTGGCTGCTCAGATGCTTGCAGTAAGTTCCTGTGTTTGCTGAACCTTCAAGGGCTCCAGTTGTGGTGACTGTAAAGTGTTTTTTTACAGTGTTATGGCTGAATATCTGAAGATATCTAGATATTTGGCTTCCCCCAAATCTAATAGAAATCAGCTTCCTTAAATACCTTTGAAAATCTGCACTGTCGATCATTTGGGGCAGAAACATTCCTTTCCCTATGTAACAACCAAACAGTATGCCAACTTTTGGTTGTGTTTTACCACCAGCAATAATACTCCATGCACTCACTGCTGCTATTTTCATATGTGTATAAAACCTTTTTGCTTTTACATTATTACTTGAGGACTTGTTCTGTCTGGAGAAGAGAGGGTCTGGGACAACATAATAGCAGCTTTATACAGTGAGGTGAGGAGGTGATCAAGGTGTTGGAGCCAAGTTCCTAATGGTGGAGCACCGGGGGAGGGCAAGAGGTGGTGGGACAGAAGTCTAAACAAGAGAGGCTCAACCTGGATACAAGAAAAAAACATTTTGCCCAGGAGGGAGTAAGGCAGTGGAACAGGTTTCTCAACAAGACTTTTCTGTCTCTGTCTTTGAAGGATATCAAGACCTAGATGGACTAAATTGTGAGCAACCTGGTCTGCCCTCAACAGACATCCTGTGTTTGACTTCTTGAGGTCACTTACAACTGAACCTTGTTATAATCCTATGAGCATACTATTTTAATTACAGAAGTTTTAAAGTAGCACTACTGGAACAGATAAAAATGGCTACTGCACTCAGATTATGAATGAATTAGTCTAATCAAGCAGTTCTGCCTTAACTACAGGACCAAACTCTTCCTTGACACTGTAAGTATGTTTCTTTATAGCTTCTGAATCATTGTAGTGATGCCACATCTAACGGCTTGCTGGTGCTTTAACATATTTACTGGAAAGACAGGTTGATTTTATTTTTGCTGTCTAGTTGTTGAGATAAAGAGGTTGGCAATGCCTTCATAAACCATAAGAGAAGCAAGCTTAGGGTTGCTAGGGTTTTAGCTGTTAATAAATTCTTCAGTTTATGACAACCAGCAAATTTTTTTTGAAAAGCAGAACTTAGTCAATGTCATTTTCAAATGAGAATTCTAATGCCTAAGATGTATTGTACTACCACATTTTTTTCCATGAGATTTTCTTTAAATCACCTATCATGGTTAAAAGACAGATGTAACTTTATTCCATACTCTAAAGCAGCATGTCTTTATATTATACCTTGAAAAAAATCTGCTTCTGTCTTTTAATTCAGAAAGTCCCATCAAGATGTGCTTGTTTTTGCCTTAGATAAAAATAAAGAAAGAGAGAGAGAGAGAAGATACAGTTTTTAAATTCCTTTTTTTAGAGATTCTGATTTCAACAGCTGCAGAGAGTAATTATTATAAAGACTGTAGTCCCAATTGTTTTGAGTTGATGTTGTAGCCCTACCAGAGCAGATACTCAGCAGATGCAGACTGAAGCACACAACTTGAAACATATGGCAAGATAAAATCTGAAAGCAATGCTAGCTAGCTACCATAAAGATTTTGTGAGGGAAAAGAACTTTAAATCAACATAGACTTTTAAGGGAGGACAGCAAAAACGTTTTAGGACAGAAATGATGATACCTCTCTATCACTTCTGCATCTGTAGCTGAAATCTCTGGAAGAAGAAGTTACTGTGTTTTATTCTAATTGAGAGAAGCTAACCATTTTTTCAAGACTTCCATATGACACTTATAATCTCAAAGTTCAATTATTGCACATTATATTATTCCAAAGTCTTTTCTACTGTATCGGTATTCCAAAGAATGCAGAGTGAAATTTCAGATATTACCAACAAGAAAACAGATTTTAACTCAAATAGATATTATTAGCAAGTAAATCACTGAGAAAATTTCTGCCTTTTGGAAATCATTTAGGTGATTTCCACTTGAGGCATGATGTAAATAATGTAGCACCTGCCTTTTTCACTGATGGGCAAGTTTAGTTTTAATTTCTCTGGTAGAATATATTACTGAAGTGCAATTGCCATTCATTTCATTTTAAGCATTCCAGGGTAGGAAAAATTACATGCATCTTAGAAGGCTCATAGAAGGCTTATAAATGTGAATATCTATATCTATACCTATATCTATATCTATATATCTACATAAGTATAGTAAAGAACATATATTTTAGCATTGATGCTTATAATGCCTTAAATGTGAGATTATTCCTTTCATCTGTAGATATATACATCCACCACACATGGACATTAAATATATGCACACAGAGTTAAGTGTTTGCAATGTGTGCTGGTCTCCCTACTGTCTTGGTATTCCATTGTCAGCTGCTTCACCCTCTCCCCTGCTAGCCACCATTATCACCCTGATTTTCCATCATCCACCCTTCTACCACCCATCTTATGTAGAAAACTTCCCCGTGGTGCCTAGTCACATTGAAACAGGTCTGAGAAGCAGCAGCAGGCATCCCAGAACTACCTTAACATGTGGATGACACTTTACTGTAAACTACACACTTATATTTTCTTCCACATATTTTGATGTATATATTTCTTATTTTTATAAAATATTTACATTTTACATTTTTACAATATTTACATCCTGACAAAACAGATGCTCCTGAATACAGTACAATATTTTTACCTGTTTCAATGCTGTTTGTGTATCACTCTGATGCTTCTAGAACTGTGTGGGTGTCCAGTGTGTGGTTTGCAGCAACAACTTCCTTTTGTATCTAATCCCTTAATATCTTATGTTTCTGGTTAATGTTAATGGCACATGAGTGGGAAAGATCTCATAATGCAATGTACTGTTCCTCTCTGTGTATTAAGTGCCTGAATGCATCTTGTCTTTTAAAAGTTTTCTTCTTATGACAAAAAAAAAATTTGCTATCCATTGACCTGTTATCCATTGCACTTTTCAGAAACTCACCCTTAAGAGATAGCAGGGTACGGCTGTGTATACCTGAAAAACACATTCACATCTTCAGAGATAAGAAACAGCATGCATCATGACCAGAAGATATTTCATATTGGCAAAGAATGATTTTATGTCAGATTGGAAGCTGCTAGATGCTCTGAATGACAACGACGGCTCCAGCTATCCCTGTGAAAAAAAAAAAAAGAAAGAAAAAAGGAAATGCATACAGACTGTGTCAGAAACACTTAACAGCATTCTGAGTATGCCTTTAAATTCATGTGGAAGGCACCTCAGACCTGGTGTTCGGTTGAAAGATGTACCACAGAATAACTGTGGCAGAATGGGATAGTATGTGGAAAGTACTTCCTTACAATGCTGTAGTCCATTACTGCTTCCTCACTTAGACAGGGACTGTGACTGGACTGAGGTATTATGTAACCTTTGACTTAGGTGAAATGTCTGGCTTTTTAGGAATATATAGTCAAGGATTTGGATGAATCCCTCAGATGTTCTACTAAAACTTTTTTTTAAACCAAGCAGGAAAAAAAACTGCTTCCGAAAATTCTGTGATGGAGTACAATGAAATGGTCTTGCAAATATAGGTAGGAAAAGAGGTGAAGACTCTGTTCCATGCTTGACTGAGTCCATAGATGCCAGTTTGGGTTAAATAAATGGATATGCACTGTCATTATTAAAATAATTTCTGAAACTATTAGCACATTAATTATCATAATTTTTAGGGTTCCTAATAGATGTATTACTCTACTATATTTACCAAGACGTCCTGTTTGTTCAGAATTTAACTACTGTACAATTTTATGGGGAGACTGAATCTTGTAAAACAGATGAAAAAGCAGCTGGGGAAAAGAAAAATGAATATGGATTTTTTTCTTCACAATTTGACCCAGATTACCTCATCCATGGAATTTACAGAGTCTGCAGATATCACATCTGACTAAGAGCTCAGTTCGAACTATTGCGGAAGGCTGGCGCAAGCCTTTCATGAAACCACAGTCCTACGTGTTGACTTGCTGTGGTTGGGAGTTTACTACATGGTGTTCCAGGGCAGAAAGCTGAATGCAGCACTTCCTGTTTTTTCACTGCTTGTAATTTGCATCTGCCTTTGAATTTGAGAAGAGAGTCCATGTGTTTCTGAATTTTGCTTTTCTGCGCTCTCTTGCAATTCTAGTTTTGATGTAGCTGCAGCATGAAAAGAAAGGGCTTTGGAATAATGGTTAGTGCCCCATCCTGCACAATTAACGAAATGCACATATCTGGCCCTGGTTCTTTTCTGTGGAAGTGGGGGCGTAGAGTGCTGGTCACTTCTGTGGATGTTTGACTCAGGCTCTGTTTGCCTTTGCAGAACTGAAAGCAATGTGCCACAGTCAGTGAACTCCTGTCAGTTAACACATGCACACAGAAAGTGTACAAGAGCAGTGTTCCCTTTTCCCTTCCTGAAAGTCTTGCTTTCCTGGTATCCTGGAGGAGAAAAAAAAAAAAGATTAAAAAAATAAATTAGTAGTCTTACTGGAGAGGAAATTTTAGCAATGCATGAATTTTACACATATTTTTAAGTAAGCAAGATTTTTTCCATTTACATAAATAGATAATATCTGTGTTATTTGTGTCCTTGTTTTTGCTCATGGTGTGGACAATACAGCCTTGTAGCTCAGACCTCATTTTCAGTAAGAAGTTCAGGCACAGTCACATCCAATCTAGTCATGTAATCAGCATGCTCTGCAATATTGCTGGTTTAGGGGCAGTGAAGTTTATAAATCAGCAAAATTCAGTAGTATAAAGCAATGTATTTTTAAAAGGAAAACACTGTTTAGATGAATAATGATTAGGTGAGATGAAAATGATGTTACTCTTAACAAAACAATTTACTAAAACATTTTGAAAATGGAATTGCCAGCAGGCAATTTATTTTGCTTTGAAATAGGCCTCAAAATTGCTTTCTGCCATTGAGATGGCAGGATGAGGGAGGCATGTATACAAAACCAGGAATATATACAGATAAATATATGTACATGCACTTACACCTCCATACATGTCCCTATGTGTGCATAAATTTATGCAGAGGGATAATGCTTTCCTTTATAACATTTATGTTCAGCTCTTTAAATCTGATAGCTGTTGTAGTAACAACTCTGTCTTGGAATCTCATGGCAATCACACAAGGGAAGCAAGGCTCTTCTTACAAAAATAATAATAAGTTCTAAAGCATTATATTAAGACAGTTTGCGCAGTACTGAAGCCAGATTGACAGAGCCTCTTCCAAGCTCTTTTTCTACATATGGAGCATTTCATGCATATGGAAAAAGCAAACAAATCCTTTTGGTTTGCAAGTTGTGCGTAGGGGCTACTCCAGTCAAGTAATTTGATAAACTCATTATTGAGGTGAGAAAAGCAAAGATGTAGAATGGAGAGTAGAGGACAGAGAGCACAAAATCGTGAGCATTTCAGAGGAAAACTGCTAAGAGTCAGGTTTTCCAGTCTAGAACTTAGTCTCCTATAAGTTCACCATTGCATGCTATTCCCTTTCTTATTTTGGCTACATGCACTTCTTGCACAGTTAGTAGTAAATACTGAAATCCTTTAGTATCAATTTATGCAGTCTCCTACATTATGCCCATGGTCTTCAGATATGCTGAATTTGGTACAGTGCTGTGACTTGAAAGAAGTTCTGAGTATTTTTGAAAGAAACTAAAACACATATTCAGACTCATGCAAAAAGGTTCCCTGAGTGTGCTGAGGATCGGTGGGCAGGCCCCTGACAGAGGCACTTGGGCACTGGGATTGGTTGGGATGGCAGGGGCATTTGGCAGCCAACTTGTCTAGCTGTTCTTGAAACCATTATTCCTGCTTTTCCTCCCAAAGCTGAGATTTAAGTGCTCTCTGAGCATCTCTCAGGGCTAGAATTTTTGAGTTTGTGTGAGGGGTCATGGGGTTTTGTTCATGACCATCTCATCTAACACTTCAGGGGCTTATCCCCACATGTGGATATCTGAAAATAATATTTCAGAAGCACACAAGCTGGGTGGCATCAGGCTGGCCAAATGTACATTACAGGGAAGAAGAAACATTTTCTGTTGTTTTACTTGCACGTACACATCATCCCCAGCAGAGAATGTTGCTCCAGAAAGGCTCAGGTATTCAGGAGAATCATTGCAGTTTAAGTGGTGTTATTCAAATCTCCTAAAATCTGTATCTTTTTCTTAGTGCTTGAGATACAGTAGTACATTAGTGAGGTAAAGGTAGAGGTGATGGTCCAAGTGCAGAGTTGTTTGAATGAGAGGTACCAAAGTGGTGGGACCAGTACAAGGAGGAAGGCGACTGCCTATCTAGAATATCTGTCTTGGCTTTAGATCTACCAGATATAGAAGTACCCAAAACATTCCCACTGTGTCTCCTCCTCCAACACTCAGTTATAAAAGATAAGCTACACCTTGTTAAGAAAAACTACATTAAGATGAGGTAATAGATCATCTTACAGAACATCTCTGATAATCATGCTGCCTTTATGGCATACAAACATCTTATCAAAATACTTGATTTCAGTGTCAATCTTTACATTTTCAAAGAAGTGGAAAAACATTAAAGTTCATAACCCAGCTGGGAGCAGGAAGGATATGTATTATTCTTGTACCCTCTTGCTTTTATGAGTGAAAATAGTAAAGCAAGTTGCAACCCTTCTATGTTTGCAGAATAAGGACCTCTGTGACATGAATCCAGGTGGTGAAACTTGGTACTACTAATTGTCTTGCCAGGGGCACAAAGGGAAACAGTGTCAGAACCAAAATGGGAATGCAGACTTTCCAGGTGACAGTTGCAGAAGTATTGTTGTGGAATGCTTATTTAGCCCTTTCAGAGGCTTTATAGAAGTCAATTCATTGAGAGATATTCAGAAATCTTTGGGTCTCAACCTACACACCTTGTCTGTTGCTGTCTGAAGTCCTCACCTTTGCACCCTGCTCTGTTTAATGCTAAGTGTTTGCATTTGTGGTTCAAATGCTGCCTACAGAGTCTACTGACAGTTCCTGTCAGCACTGGTGGCCCTGTTACTGTGCTGTGCCACGGCCACATTTCATCCTTCGTCAGCAGCAGCTCAAAGGAGCAGTGCTCCCAGTTTTCAGCAGTTAGTGTCATCAAAGCTTAGAAGATTAGGTACAAAATCAGGACACCAAGAAAGGATCCCTCTGACACTAACTCCTTTGGAGTTTTCCTACATGACACACACACTCGTGCTGCTTGCTTGGATTTACCTACACTTTCAGTAGCTCAAGCACTCTTCTGGGCTAGAAGATTCCAGAGCTACATTGTGGGGGAGTAGCTGCTTATGGCATAGTTCCCCTGAAATTAGGACATAAATTTTGGTTAGGATGCCCAGGCGGCTCCCTGACAAGTCTGCACAAAGCATCTGTGCCAATTGAGGATTCTGCCTGCAGCATTTTAGTGGTAGAAACAAATGTACCTCACCAAGAAATGACCCTTGGGACAACAGGAATGTGTCAGAAGCTCCTAACACAGCTGTTTCTGATGCGGACATCACTTTTTGCCTCAGAAAGTGAAGTTCTTTATCAGTTCTTAGGCAGCCTACAATAGCTTTATGAACTTACTGGAAAAATCAGAAAGTTCTTCGAAGACGTGAGCAATACAGATACTGCACTCAAGGCAATAATTGGGCTCTGTACCAACTTTCTCTTTTATATTGTATTGGAACTGTGAAACACCATATATGCTAGACTTTGGAGATATTTCTTGATTTATTTTTCTCCTATTGTTTTATCAATACTTTTAGCATGGCTTTTTGTCAAAGTATGGAATAGATCCTCATCTTTCAATTCTTTCTGTAGGTCTCTCACTTAAAATAGAAATAATGCTGGGCTGAGAGACATTTTTGGTAAATCCTATTTCATTTTTTAAAAAAAGTAGTTATCTGCTGCCAGCACAGAACAGATACTAAGAAAAGGTGGAGCGAATTTGTAGTAAACCAGTATAAGAAGTCTTTCTTATAACATCCAATTAGAAGTCTTTGTTGTAACATAAGATTACGTTTACATTGTAAATAAGCTTAAATATCATAAAAGGGGTTTAATGTAAATATTTTTTGTCAGTGAGGGAATGGCTTCACTGCATACTGTACAAAGCACACAGAAATCTGAGCTACTTTTAAACTCTCTTGACTGGGTAGAGGTCTGTATTACTACAGTTGGATTGCTTCTATACTAATTCACATATATGTACAGTATATAGGTTTATTCTATAATGCCCCTGAGTTATAGACTGCATGCATGGACACTCCATACCAGATGTGTTTCCTGTAGTGTACTAGTTTTCCCATCTGGTCACAAAGGTTATTGCATAGATTTTGATTTTTTTCCCCCAAATAATGACCAAAATTGTAGTGTGACTCAGGAAATTAATACCAGATGAGTTTCATCAAAATACTTGGGAGTTTTTTCCTTCAGCATCAGTAGAGCTGGAATTCCATCCACTGTGTTTCTTAGTAAAGATACCCTCGGATAAACTGCAAGGGCAAGCTTGGGCATGTCCAGTGGGAATGCTGAGCAAATCATGCTGCTCAGAAGTAAGAGAATAAATTTTCTTAGATCCCTCAGAGAGCACACATCTTGCTTCCTTCTAGGAGGCTAGTGGAAAGATCTTTGGGCCCAAGCTACAAACCCATCCTAAAAACCTGGGAAACCCTCTGGGAAGGCTGACCCTGGGCTAGCCACAGAGATAGTCCTCATTATTAAATTACCTCCCTTGAAGTAATTCTGAGGGTGAATAGAACAAGTTTAATATTTTTCATAGATAAAATGATGTCAAGTATCAAATCACCGTCAATGTTGAATGCTTTATTTAACGTTGCATGTACTCTAGGTACATGTTTGAGTATCAGCTTTCATTCTAAATAAAAGTTTGCATTCGGCAGGGTTTTCATGTTTTTCTTTGCAAATATCATCCAATGGCCCCTTTAAATGGCAAGGCCAAAGCACAAAACACTTCTCTTGTAGGGAAGCCCTTGCAAGGCTCTTAAAGCTTACAGAGCCCTTTTTAGTGGTGTTTCAGCAGCACTGCACATTCTCTGGTGCTTAACTCACTTTTTGAAATCTGAAGAGATAACAATGAGTAACATAAAAGGAGAAAGAGAAACAGGCTGGAGAAATTCTTCAAAGCACAGCTCTAAACAAAAGAAATATGGGGCCCTTGTCCTGTCCGCTTCACATTCCTGTTGTAGCGATTTCAGTTCCTTCTGGTTTCCTTATCTCAGAAAAGAGATAGCGTTGCTTGCTTACCACAAACAAGGGCTGCGGGAAGTAATTGATTTAGACATACAGGCTGCTTTTGAAAGCCTGGAACATTATTAATATGAACCACTGCCTGCCAAAGACATGACCATCTAACCACTGCACCCTCTGTGATTGAGCTTTATGGAATCACTGCAATTACTCCCAACCTGCAAGGATTAAGGAAGCCAGGCACAGCTTTCTATTCAGCAAATTCGTTTAGTGCTTTATCCCCAGACTATATCCCTCTTCTTGGTTTTGCTCATCAGCATTCAGCTTCTAGCCAAGGAGCCTGTGGGATCTGCGTGGCTGGCCCAGGGTGAGACTTTAAGGGTCTGCCCAGGTTTTTAGCATCCGTTTCTAACTTACTTGGGGCCGAGGACCTTTCCGCCAGCCGCGTTGTTGGAGCAGGAATTCACACTGCTATTTTTAATGTCTGTAGAGCAGTTGCTTGTCCCTGGGGCTCCCGCGGACATTTATCCCACTTAGGCTTCCTTCCACAAACCAGTGTCGGAGCAGCACTTTGGAAGTGGCAGCTGGCTGTAGCAGGCGCCGATTCACTGTGCTCTAGTTGTGACTGTTGCGTCAGGCTTGTAAGTAGCACTGAGGGGTCGTTTTTTCCTAATTGCTTCCAGCTCACCCCCGCACCACAAGAAAATATTTCTGTGCCTTGTTGATCCTCTGGATTGTGCAGATATTGTGCCATTGGCTTTTGTACCGTATCTTCTGTGCCTTCGAGCTATTTTACTATTTTTCGCTCCTCTCTTTTCTCCTGCTTCAAATCTGTGCTGTTATGCTTTGCTGGACAAGTCACATTCCAGAAAGAGTTAGAGTAAGAAATAAGTTCCTGGCAAGGATGCTTTCTTTTATATAAAATAAGTATAGCAATCCAGCATGTTGCTTTAGCTTTCAAATATAAATTTACTGTTAGCAGTAGTTAAAATAGTTTGAGATGGACTATTTCAAATATTTATAGGAATGAATAAAAATATTTTGCAGGAAAAAGCAGCTTAATCAATGTTCTGAATGAAAAACATATTTTGTGTTTTCTCTTTGGGAATATTTTTGCTGTATTTTCTCTTAATGTTAACATTCTGATTCTGCATTTTTTTATGCCCACTTCTATATTATTGTGTGTGTGTATTTAATAAAGACTTGAATAAATTAAGTATTTTGATAAGCTTGTGCTACTGTTCCATTAATGTATTATTATCATCTACATTTTTTTTGTTTGGGGAAAAAAGCCTAAATTGTTATTCTTCAGTCTGAAGGTACAACAGGAGAAGGAACCATGGTGCAGTTTCTCACGGACTAGCAGTGCACCACCACATCCTGACACACAGCTCTTGGAGAATATTTTAGATTTACCTCATTCCATTGAAGTCTCCATAAAATTCCTGCCCTTTTCTCCACTAACCAAGACTTTACAATTGTAAACCACCACAACGTCCTAGAAAGGTATAGCAATGTAAAAAAAGTGACAATATTTTATCTAATAGTAAAGTGACTTGGGGTTAGACTGATGTAACTTGGCCATCCCTAGTCTAGTGCTTCCATATTCTGTTATGTTTCAGCTCTGATAATTTATATTTTTTTCCCGTAGTCCAAACAGAGGTGATTCAGGGATTCAGTCACACTCCGTTGTAGTCCACAGTTTTATATTTTTGCCAGAAGTTCTTTCTTTTCAACCAGTAAAGGCTGGAAAATGGACTTTGAAATGATGAAACACAGTCTGAGCTTTTCTGGGGAAAATATTTCCATTTTTAAAAAATGTTTGTATATATAATATTAAAAGTCACACAAAAATCAGAAGGAATAGGAAACAGGAAACAATCTTCCAGCAAAATTCTTGCTTTTGTAATTGCCAGCACAGGTTTTGGTATGTGAGAGGATATGAAATGTTGTGACAACCTTCAGTTTTTCTTTATCCCCCAAAAGGCTGTCTTAGGCTACCCTCTTATACATATCTGGATGAGTTTAATCAGAGCTGAATTTTGCAATGTGTTGACTCAACGGGCATACTTCTATTCTGTCACTCTAAACATGAACTGCCTTAATTTAAATTTCCGTGCATAAAAATCAATTATCTTCAATTTTGTCTGCAATTCCACATAATGATTCAATCCTTTCCAGAAGAATTTCTGGGATGTTATTCAAAATCAAATTATCTGGGTGGATTTTTCATAGGAAGGAAGGGATGGAAGTGTGAATTTTTGACTCTCCACAGAGTTTTGGTAAGAACTCAGATATTTTGCATGATATTATGTTGAAATATTGCAGAATATTATACTATTTTGGCAATACCTTTATTAAAATGTGCAGTGGCTTTTACACTCTACTTAGATATTTGACTGGATTTCAATGTATCAATTCACTTGGAGCTTTTAATAAAATCTTAGGAAAGTTATTTTACTATTTTCTTTATGTTTAGGAATTCTCAATTAAAGATTTCTTCAAACTACTTCTTTGACATTGTTAATACATCACTTGTTCTGTGAATAATATAGATAAGTTAGAGGTAGCATTACTATATTGATTGGTTATGTTTTATTGCAAGTAAATGCTCTGTAAGTTTTTTATTTCAATACTTAGTGCTTAGCAATAACTTCTAGTTAAGTCTGATACAGACATACAATAAAGTTTTTGGGGTGTCTGCTATATGGAAATACAGCACATAGCCTTTGAATTCTTCTGAAAATGAAGATGCAATTTTTTTAGGCATTTTGCCTAGGACTTCAGGATCTGATAATTGTTTGTAACTGCAATTGTTTGCATATTGTGTAATAAGAAATTAAATATAGCAGCTTACACTTGGGAATTTCAAAATGCTTCAGGAATTCTTAGTTCTATTTACATTGTTTACTGGAAGTTAATATTATGTTTTGTTTTTGGTTTTGTTTTTTTTTTTAACAGAGGGAGTGCAAATAGCAGAATAAAATGTAGTGGTAGGTGCTGCTTCCACACGTTTTTTTTTCAGGTGCTGTCATCCCTAAATATTCCTCCTCCCACCACAATTTTCAGTTCAGACAACATGACTGGTGACTACAACCGTGCCCACTTGTGAAGGCAGCAGGAGGCACTTGAGTGGCTGATGTCATTGCTGCTGCAGCCGGCGTGGCTCAGATTGGGGCACCGAGGGCCAGGGGCCAGGCTCTGTGCCCAAGCTGTTGGAGGCTCGGCTGGGCATTGTGCAGAGGGGCTTTGTGGGGCTCAGCCTGTAAAGCCTGCAGGCATCTCTGCACTTTGCTCCCCTCCTGGATCTCTGGGCTGAACAGGTCAGGTGTTTTTAAACTGATAAAGGAGCTCTTGAGAGAGAAATTACTTGACCCTCCGTATGATGTATGGCTGAAGAGAAATCAAGAAAAGCTGAGCTTCAGCTTGGCATCCAGTACAAACACAAATGTACATTTTGTGCCAGACATCTATGTTTGTTCCAAGAAAAGAGTTTGTTCCTAGGAAAGAGGCCCTGGCCTTTTTCCACCTGGAAGTTATGAAAAAGGCATGAGAGCTCAGTTTGCTTTTTCCTTAGTGTGTACTCTGTTATGTCCTAGGATATTAGAAGCTCTTAAAAGTGGAGCAGTGCATTTCATACCCTGAGCTTTACTGATCACCAGGTGCACCATGTGGTTTCCAAACCATGGTCCTAAAGGGTGCCCTGGCCAGTATTTCTTGCCTCCTGGCTGGACACACAAAGGCCATGCCCTCATGGGAATGCACTTCAGAACATTTACATATGCAAGTACAGTGTTCTCAAGAAATGTGTAATGCTCTCAATGAATTCTATAATTCCTTTAAAAATCTACAGGCTTTTGAGGTGACACGTGTTCCATGTTCATTGGAATATGAGTAAATATTTGCTTCCAATCCCTTTATCCTTTGTTCTTCTCTTAAAGATGAATATCACCTTCTTCTCCTTGTATAAAGAACTCTGGGTTCGTTGCTTTGTTTGTTTGCTTGCTTGTTTTACATTTAAAAAAATCCAGATCTTGCCTATTCTGAAGGACATTTTGATCGAATGAGAACACAATGGGGCTCACATCACAGGTCACAGGATGTTCACTTTAAAGAAAACTTGAGTTTGTTTTTTTTGCCAGTTCGTATAAAGGAGTAGAAGAAAAATTGTCTTTGATAAAGCATTCTTTTCTTCAATTATCTCTTGTAGGAATTCCCAGTTCACATCTCTTTATCATCCAAATGATTGTTCTACTAGAAAGGTTTCAAGCTCATCTTTTTGCCTTTGTTAAATCTCATTTTTTTTCCCATTGATATGAATGGAACCTTGAGATTTGGCTCATGTTTTGGCAGTCTGAGATGTTACAATGCCTCAGGACAAATCATGAAAATACAGTAAAAATTATTTATTTAACCATTGTTAGAGCATCTGTAACAATTTACTTAATCCTGAACACACAGAACCTAAAGTAAAAATGTGCTTATATTAATCAGGATGCTTGGATAACAGCAAGATTATAATAAAACAATAACTGCCCTCACAAAATACAAACAAACAAACAAGCAAACAAACAAACAAAAACCAAAGCAAATTAAACACACACACACAAAAAAAACCCCACCAAAAACCAACCAACCAAACGAAAAGAAAAAAAAAAAAGAAAGAACCATCCTGGTATATTAAAAAATGGCAGGACAGAAGGACAGAGACAGGAGGAAACAAAGCATATGGTATCCCTAAGTTTTGGTGGCTTGGAGGTTTTTTTGGTTTTGTGTTGGTTTGTTGTTTATGGTGATGTGTTGGTTGGTTGGTTGGTTGGTTGGTTGGTTGGTTGGTTGGTTGGTTTTTATATGGCACCCCAGTGGTTTCTGCTTAGCTCTACTGAAAATGATAAATTGGAATAGAGAGGATTCTCCAGATTCTGGCTGGGCTCTTGCAGCTCCCCAAAAGAGTTTCAAATCAAGTTCTGACTGAAGACATGACAGCTTAGCAATAGAAACGAAGCTGTAGCTGAGTGAGCCTTATTTTCTGGTTTTAATGTATCCTGTGTAAAGCTACCAGGCTGTTTCCCCAAACATTCTTAATAAAGGGAAAAGTGGAATTTTTCAGAAATCATTACACCAGCCCAAATCCTGCTGAGTATATGTGTTTGGTTTGTCACATAAGAAATCAATAGCAATACTGCAGTCATGGGACTGTACAAGGCATAAATGTGTGCATTTGTTTTCCGAAATGAACTATTAAAAATAGGAGATGAAGAGTGAGATGAAACGTGCCAGTGAGTAATGGGACTGCACTGAAGTTTCATAAAATTGTCACACGTTTTGATGGACGCTTCAGTTGTTAATTTGCAGGGACGTTAGATGTGCAAGTTCAAATGAGCTTGTAATATTGATGGAAACTCACGTGCTGTACTCAGTGTGGAATTACACATCTGCCACCAGGAAGCTGCTGCACTACGACTCTTTGGTATGAAAGTACTAACTCTGATGGAGAATTCTGAAGGCCAGTCCAGGATGGCCATAACCATGCTCATGGATGATTGTTAACTTCTCCATGTCTCCATGTAAAACAGTGTCCAAGACTTCAGTGGCCTCCGAGTAAGCTTGTAATACTTCTCTACTATATTCATTAACAAATGTAAAGCCGTGCAAAACAAGTGGATGCAGCTTCAGAGTGTTTTATTCAAATGAAAGCTGACATTTCTTAGAAAAAAAGAAAAAGAGGTTTTATCCTAAAATTATTATTAGAAATAGTAATGTCAGAAATATTACCTTTGCCTGCATAGGGGCTATATATTTTAGTAATAAGTTGGAATTTTGTCAGAAAGCATATTTATGTAATGGCTAGTAGGGGGTTACATGACAGTAGTTATTTCATTATTCATCTTCAATATTAACAATTTATTAAACTGTAATAAAAGTACTCAGCTTCATCCATTGAAGGCTGCAAGTTAGGTCTGTGAAATTTTATCCTTAACACCTATTAAAAGTGCAGAGTTAGAAGAATATAAAAAAGAAAAGAAACTTAGGATAGTATTTCTGAGAATCTAATAATGACAAAAGAAGACTATTCATTAGACAGTATTTAATTTTATCTTCCTTCTGATTCGTTAAAGGTACCTAAGTGGTCTTTATATTAAGTTTGATTTTATGGTAAAATGAATGCATATGTGTTTGTTGGAGAGTAATTATCTTTCCATGATATTGTTAGAACAAAAATGCTGACTCCATTTTCTTTTTAATGTGGGTAATAGAGCCTAACTTCTCTGTAGCAATTTGGAGGGGGCAATTTGGGGTGGTAATTTCATTCCTTCACGAAGGAGTTATTTAGCTTTACCTGAATTTTGCAGCTGGTGACCACAGCAAGCAGAAGTAAAGTGATACACCTCAAGGATGACATGAGAATGGGGAAAATAGGGCAAAAATCACCTGGGTCCCAGCCCATTGCACTGCCCTTTAGACCAGAAAAGAGACATGACTGGAGGGTCAGTCTTTTGTCAAAAACACTGTGCACTGAAAAAAATTGAGTTATTTGTCATGCTGAAAATCTCCAAAGCTGGCTTTTTTAAAACAAAGGCTAAAAATCTGCCATGCTATAAAGTCCCTTTTATAGCAAGTAACCAAAATTTAGTGGCTGCTTTTGTATGTTTTTATTTTATGATGTTGTGTAACAGTGAGGAATTCAAGAACTGAACTTAATTAATATTTATTGCTGGAATTAGTATTACAATTACCTCACAAGGGCATAGACCAGGGCAGGGAGAAGCCAGGAAGGCTAACAGTGCTCAATATCAAAACTTAGTTGTGCTTGTGCCCAGGATCTTGCCATGATCTATGGTACATCTGCTTCTCAGTAGGAAAAGGGAGGAAGAACACCTCTGCTATTTCTGAAAGTGCTGTGGCTAGGAAAATCAGACACGTTTCATTTCCATCTCTATTAGCTTTGTTGGCAAACTTGGCTATTAGCTATATTTGAAGAGGATTAGTAATTGACTAGGTAGCCTAATTATCAGAACTTCTTTGTCCTCTCAGAAGAAGACAATTATAAATCCATTTCCACATATTATTTAAAATAAAAATATTTCACAAGGACAGTTTTTATTGCTTGGCCAATGGTTTGCAAATGAATCACAGAATACAATGCATTGCTTTTTGGTTGCATTTGGTGGCTTTTAATAAAATCCCACTGTTTATGCATTAGATGGAGAATAATCTGTTTATTTACTATTTCTTGTCCAAAGCATGACTTTAATGCCAGTCTGCTGAGACTGGCAGAGACTGACAGACACTGTTGCATCATTAGAGCAAAAGTGCCAAAAGAGATGTTTGGCTCTTTCAGATCTCCCGCTCTTCAATCCCATTTATGCCAGCAGGCAATATTTATTAGATACTCTCAGAACCAATTCAGCCCATTTGAATAGCACTGGCAGCATAAAGGTGCATATGATTGGCAGAGAGAGCTGCTGGTGTGGGGGCAGGGTGGGGTACAGGAGTCCCTGAGGCTGAGTCCCAAGCTGACTGTCGGTGGGTGCATTTCTTTAGCCGTGCCTGCATGAATGGGCACAGGCAGATCAGGGCTTGTGTTCCTTTGCCTTGTCCAGATGAAAGCCAGCTCTGGTTCAGAACTTTTGGAGATTTCCTGCCTGGCTGTATGAGGCTGAGGGGCAGAGCTGCTCACTTTATTGCAGGGGTGCTCCAGGGTACCTGTGAGGGGTGTGGGGTTTTCCTGTGAGTCTCTGTTCAGGTATTGGATAGCGCCTTTACTACCATGGTGCAGAGATTATGTTCCTGTCCCTCCTGTGGCAGAGCTGATGGGGCTTTGTACCTCCTGGAGTTCTGGCTGCCATGCAGTGCTTTTGTATTGATGGGCAGAATCATGCTGGAAATATTTCTCAAGGATTCGGAAGAGAAATGGCTCTCTGTATTGCTTCATGTCCTTTAAAACTGTTGCTTTTCACTTTTAAGGATGAAAATGCAGCTTGGTGCTGCTCTTGAGGGCATCGTTAATCAAGTCTGACTGAATGCTCATCAGTTTAGTAGATTTATCTGTATTTATTGTCATTGTAACATTTCATGTGCAGTTACATCCATTACATGGAGTCTGTGCAAACCTAGGCAGATGCAGATTCAATGCTTGTCAGGTGTATTTTTTCTTTGCTGAGTCAGGGGCAGATTTTACACAGCCAAGTCAGAGAGTCTGGGCTGGTTTTATAAATTCAGATATATTTAATATTGATAGTGTTTGGAATAACAGGTGAGGGCAGAAACTGAGCTAAGATTCTGTTTCTGCTCAGCATTGTGTGACTACACAATGTAAGAGGAGTTTTACAGTCTAAACAGGTATCTAGAGGTGAAGGTTTGTTTGGGAAAATGCTCAGAATTACAAAAGGATGTGTGCAAGATAGCAGAGCAGATTGGATGCAGATCTTGGCTTGTACCCGGAACTCCTGCTTTCTGGGACTGTTCCCTTGTTTCTCTCCAGCTCTCCCTGCCAATATAGAGATATTATCCATACATGGACACACAAATACCACAGCAGACTTCAAAGCCAGGTCTTCAGCTCATTAAAAAATCAGTGCTTTTTCATTATGCCAATAGGGCTATGCTGATTTACTGTGTATGAGGACTTGACACCATGTTTATGTTAAAGTTTTCTAGTGTTTTTAAGATTCAGAACTCAAGACTTCCAAAATTTCCTTCCTAATTTAGGCATTAAATCTGTATGTTGGCTGAGAAGTGTATGACCTGATTTTTGATGAGTGATTCCAGTGTAAGCAGTGGTTGCCTCAATCCTTCATAGCTCAAATCACTCACATCACTGCCTACATATGAATGTGGGTGCTTAACTTCAGGCACCTAATTTGAAAAATTTGTCTCAAGTATTGCTTTTGACTGCTGGAGATTTCAGTGCAGACAAACATTCCCATTGCCAAAGTTCAGTTCAGCCACCTATCCTTCTGAGTCTTCTTTGTTACGGTGTGTGCAGCTCTTGCATTAGTTTGGTCTTGTGTAAACAGATAACCTTTGCAGATAAAATTCTGCTTGTTCTTTCCATAGGTTCAGAATAACAGTGGATTAAGTTCTGCATGTGGGTACTGTTGCTAACTTAATTGATATAGGACAAATCATCTATAAAAGTAAATTGGCAAAAATGCCCTCCTGGGATTAAACATAATGCCCTCAGGTTGGTTCTAATCAAGTGGTCTTACTTCTAAAATGGGTGTATTTCTGATGGTGCTTACTTTCAGCTTGGGTGCCAAAATCCTTTAATTTTCAACAGTGCTTTGAAATGACCTCGCAAGGTTATATAAGAACTTTTTACAAGGTGATCTGGAGACTAGAGGAACACGTTGGGCTGGTATTTCACTTACATCTAGATGTACTGTGTGACATATTAAGGCTGCAGACACATCTGCTATTCCTAGGGGGCCAGGGAAACTTCAGTCTCAGGCAGATGGAATATGTGGGGTTGACAGAGCAGACGAAGAATCACTGCACGTTACTGTAGCAGGTGAGAGATGGATGCAGGGAAATTGAGCAGGGCTTAGTGTGATGCTGCTTGATGTGCAAAGTAACATAAAGCATGTGGATGTGTTTTGTGACTTAGAAATAAGGCGTAGATGGTGATTCACTAAATACATATTCTGAATATAAAGGAGTGACTGTTTATGACTTAACTTCTGTCACTCTTCCAATAGCTTGAGGTCTGGTTTGAAGTGACTGGACCTCTATAAGTACTTCCATAATTTTGCTGAGCTTGATCTCATCCACGAGACCAAAAGGGTAATTAAAAATATGAGCAGTTCCTAGACAAGTCGTAGTTTTATCTAGAAGTTCTGAAACACTAAATCCACATAATCTGTAATATTCTATGGGGTTTTCCATTTGCTTAATTTTAAAACGCCTAAAACAGTTGTTACATGCAACTGACAGACATGGCAAGGTTTTGGCAAACAATTTTGGATATCCACCTTTTATAGTCGTGCAAGCATTTAGTGTCACCTGAATTATTTTTTAAATAAAGAACTTGCTTTTCCTTTTTGGAAACTTCTTTAAGGTCTTCAGTTCCATTTGAAAAGTAAGTTATTTGAGGTGTAGACTAATCTTTCTGTCCTCTTCCTGTGTCGTGGTTTCAGGTACCTTTAATAACCAATACAATAAGAATCTTTACTCCCTTGTTCTCCTCTTTCTTGGTCATATGTAAAACTCTTATTTTGTACCCTATGATTGCAATTTGATTTGACTATTTACTTACTTTATGCTGGTCATTTTTTTCCTACTGTGTTCTGTCTTCATTTTTATTTTGTTTCAAAGCTGCCTAGAATTGAATTAAAAAAATAAGACCAGTTAAGAAAGGCAAGGTAGTGCATTATCATGTACAGCAAATAGAGTTATTAATTCCAGTGGTTTTGGTGGCCACCAGCGTGTCATTTCTGTATTTGGAAACCATTTCTCACTAACACCTGTATTCTGGAGTGTCTGTAGGTATAGGCAAAAACAGTTGCCTGAAATAGCAGATTGCTCTGAGCAGTCCTGTGGTGATGACCTTCTGATAGATTTGCCTGTACCAGAGCACTGCAAAATCAGGCCAGCTGCAGCTTTAAATGAAGCTGAAGATTGGTGGTTGATAGGCTGGGGCAGCACCTGTTGGATGTGAGCACAAGGCTTCTTCTCCCTGTTCCCTGGATACCAAAAAGAACACCAGAAGCAAATCTGCAGAGCTGTAACACTGGGTCTCTGACCTAGTTCTGTCTTCATCTCTTTCCCTTCCAACAGCTTGGGAATTACGGCTTTGTCTTGACCCACACACTCATTCTTTTGATGCGGTTTTCCTTATACTGCAAAGAAGCCCCAAGTTATAGAAGAAAACTTTTTAAAGCTCTCAAAACTCAAGAACATAAAAATTGCAGCTATTTTCAGTGTAATGAGGCTGTAAATCTTTCAGTCTTTTGAAATCTCCTCTCTAATATTTAAGTTCAGTTGGATTACAGTGGTGCAGCCTTGTGGCTTTGAGAGTTTGCTTTCAAAGTTCACCCACCCCTGAAAATTTTCTTACAGGAGCAGTCCAAAACATGACTGTGTCAGCAGGGCTTCATGGGAGGAAGCACTTTCTTTGGATGCTGTCACATCTGTTATGCCTTACTGTACCAGAAATCCCTTCTATGCTGGTAATTCTCCAGGGGTACCATCTTTTCTTCAGAGGTGAAATCCTCAAAGGCTTCATTCCTACTAATGGTCCAGGGCCTGTTTTCTGTCTCCTAGTCCACATGACATAGCACATGAAATAATTCTATCTCTCTGGGCTCAATAAATTAGGCAACATTGGCAGGGCTGCAACTGTGCTGCTTCTGCATGTACCTTATCTGCACTTAATTATGGATTAATTTTTATTTTTGATATGTGCCAATCTGGCACGTTGCAGCCAACTGTATTTGAATAAACAGAAGAAAGAATAATATCTAGGAACTCACCAATAAAGAGATGTTGCTCTCCATTTGTTGCATTTGTGAGGATATGCCCAGTATTGTGTCATGGCATATTAGCTATGAGGCACTGGCAAAATATGGGTGGTTTCTCAGTTATCCAAACTATAAAAATTTTGGTAGAAAAGGAGAGAAAGCAAGGAGTTGGGGCTGGTTTTAAGATCAGCTGTCTGAAGGCAACAGGGTAACATTTATTTTCTTAAATTACATTGATACAGCTTCCTGAAAATAAGTCAAAAGAAGGGATAATTTTCACATTTCCTTTAAATTATAGGAAAACATTGTAGACTAATTTATTATTAGCCAGGTAAAGTTTAATTACACTACAAAAAGAGAAGATGGCATCTTTCTCAGTACAGCTCCTTCGTGGGTAACTTTCAGAAAGAGGTTCAGAACACCATTAAATTATGGACTCTAGAGACTGAATTGGCTCTGTGACCATTTATAATCCAATTAAGAGGAAATAAATAAACAAACACACAAACAAATCCCAAGACCCGTCTGAATTGTCAACACAGACAAAAAATGCATTAAAGTTTAACTCCCATAAAGTTTTCTTTAACGAAAAGGGTGCACTAAAGTAAATGCCACAAAATTGCTGCTTTTAGAAAACTGTAGGTATTAACATATTTAGGATTTGCAACTTTCCTCTGAAATCCCTGATAGTCCCCAATATCTTTCCAATCAACTCCCTTTTATTGTTCTCCTGGATTTTTGCAGAACACAAACAAGAAAATGAAAAGCATTGAAACATTTCATCATATGCCGCAGGATTTAAAGCTGCTTTGGAGAAATTGTGCCTCATTATCTGGAAATACAGCTACCCAGACTAAAAACAGCCCAAGATGATAGAATGCAGCAACTTGGCTATTTAGAAACACAGGCAACTCATTTCCCTAGTGCTCTGTTCTCCATCAGTTCCCCACTGAATACAGAATGAACTTAAAGATTTCTCCCTTATGTTCAAAAGCCTACAGAGGGTTTGTCCTTTTTTCCCTCCTTATCTGTAAAAGGAACCCACTATATTAGGTAATTTGCAAAGTCATGTGGGGACAGTCCCAACTCTGGCGCCACTGAGGAAACAAAACAAGAGGACTAGATTGAGTGATAATTTTTTGGCAAATTCACAAAAGAATAGAGCCAAATCTGTGACATTCACACTAGATTCTTAGCAGCCAAATCACATTGGCTGCCAAAGCTACTCAAGTAAGCACATCTTTCTCTACAAACATCATCTCTTATAAGAATTTCTGTCACAATAGTGAAGTTTCTAATCTCAGGATGTGAAATGGGATACTCTTTTATGTCACTTGCAAAACTTACTTTAGCAAGCAATTAGAATATCAGCCCAGGGAGATCTGTTGGACACGTTTGTTCCTTTGATTTAGCTTTCCAACAACATCACATTTTCCAAATCTCAACACCAAGAAGCAGAAGAAAGGAGAAGAAAAGACGCAGGGGAGATCATTATTTCCTTAAAAGTCATCCAGCATCTGGACAGCACAGGGCTGAAGGTAATATGCACAACTAGATTAATGGAAAGGATCATTTAATTTTGTTAAATATTAGTTCTTGTTGCTACAATGTCTCATTTGATCATCCTGAAACAATTTCACATTCCATCTTGTCCAAGTTGAAATTTCAACCTGAAAATATTCCTGTTCACCTCTTGGTCTGGTGTTTGTACTTGCTGGGTGCCTCTGCACCTGCAACAGCACGCCCACGTAGGCTGATGGCTGCTCAGAGGCCTCCTTCTGTGCAAAGGGTCCCAGCTAAATGGGTGCATACACAAACTTGTTTTGCAGCTGTGCTTCCAGAAGACCTGGGAGATCAGCCTCTTGGTTGCCATGAATTTTGACATCAAAGCTTTACTAAACAGGCACTGAGTATACTTCCCATGTGCCCTGGAAAGCACACAGAACCCAAATCTTGAGATGCAGCCTTCACCATTGATGTAGGGGCTGCTTCCATCTTAGCTAGTGCAGAAAAGCATAAATATTTGTCTTCTGTAAACTACATTAAGGAGGTAAAAGCTTACCTTAATTATGAATGAAGTGCAGCATCTGCACAACTAGGCAGAGTTCCTTTTAAAGGGGTATACATTTAAATGCGTCTTTGAAACTTCAAGCTCATTGCTACTTATCTTTTCTTACTAAGCAGCTACCTGTGTTGGCTAGGTGTGTTGATGAGCTCGTACTTGAAAAGAACTGTGATTATAATCCGTATCGTTATGAATAAAAACCACATTTGACTGAGACAAAGCTTGGATCACATGAATATGTAACCGTATAATAACAGATCTGCAAAGAGGTTTGGAAGATTGTAGACAGAAGATGAGGTAATTAATTAAGGAATTACATCTGCAAGGTGAAAAGTCCCTAAAGATAAGTATGCTGAGAGCTATTTTAGGGAAAGGATCTTGAGTTTCTGCACCTAACTAATGTTATGCAAATCTTCAATGGCAGTGCTTGTGTGTGTGTGGCTGTATCTTCCCTCTTACCCAAGTGCTCTCGGTTCTGGAGTCTCAAACTCTTTGTAGCCTCCTGCGCATCAGCAGAGCAGCAGCCAATGCGCCTGAAGGTTACAGGAGAGGACCTTCCAGTTGGGGAAGAGCAGGGTGAATGTTTGCTCAGGGAAAGAAGGACTGAATGGAGGGTAAGGGAGCGTAGGACACGGAGCTGGCAAATGCTGAGGAAGCTCATCTCCTTCCTGAGCTCTGCTTAAAGAACCCTTTAACTCAATAAAGCAGTTTACATAAAAAAATCTAACCCAAGGTCACAGAGGCTACCAGGCTGTGGCTTTCTGGCCTTGTGAAATAACAAGTTACCATATTTTAAAGTCAATTTGGCACAGGTTACTCCCATTATGTGTTATGCTTTCCATTCTTCAGCTGTGAGAAAAAGGGATTCAAAAACCTTTCTTTAGTATGTAGGTCTCCTCTCTTCCTAGCTGCTATTTTGAAATATGCTGTTTGTACATTTCACGTGATTAAATGCTTGGCTTAAGGTACCTGAAATATCCTGTAATCTGCACACACACAGGGATTGTAATCTCATATAGAGATTACATATAGAAATGTTCCCATATATAGAAATATAGAAATGTTCCCATTATTGTTTCTATCTATTTTTAATGTCTTCCATTGTGTTACTAGGAAAGATCCAGATTTTTACTAACACTTGTGTGCTTAGGGTATTTCTTTTTTAAATGTGTGAGTTTATTTTGATTTTTAGATGAAAAATAGATTTCTTTTAGTTTGATGATCTCCCTATCATATTCAACATGTGTTTTTCCATTCTTTTTTCACAGTAAATAATACCTTTTAGCCATTAAATTAGAATAGTTCTACATACTCCTCTATTTTAAATGTCATTAATAGTGATTGTGGTTTGTTTTAGATAATAAGCAGGTTGTCAGGATGATTTTTACAGGATTTTTTTTGCCATTTGTAAAGCAAGCTAGTAAACAAATAAATAAAAAGGAAATAAAAAGGGGAAAAAAAAGGAAAAAAAAAACTTAAATAGGAACAATTTCCTGTTTTCCTTTCAGTAATTTCTAGTGAGCTGAAATATTTTATCCTTTTTTGTGTTTTTCAGTGAGGGCTTCTACTCACTAAGGAAATAGGTTTCTCCTGATTCTGAGGTGGAAGAAGTAAGATAAGAGGGGCAGTGTATCTTGCTTAAATGAAAGAACAAACAGTAGTAACCAAACATTGCAATACTAGAAAGTACAAAAAAAATTTTGCAATTCTTAAAATTATATCTTTTTAAGATTGGGAACATTAAAGCATTTGCCTGTCTTGAGCACTGCTTGTATCAGATGTGTTTGGAGCACTGCTGCTGTTGAAAGTTTTTTATGTTTGGAAGTTTGCAGCACATCCAGGTCTGAACTAGGAAGCACTGCTGGGTAATGTGTCCCACACCATCAGGGAAACACCTCTGTGGTGCATCCTCAGTGTTCCCATACCTGTGACCAAACCCAAGCAAAATGGTGCTGTTGGCAGAAAATTACTGTTGATTATGATCTTTATTTTCACACCTTTTTAATGGAAGTTTCTGCCATCATCTAGGATACTTTTTTCACTTGAAATAATAAAAATCCACTCTTGGGCTTATGACCAAGAGTGGGCTGTGAATGTGTCATCTCTCTGTATCCAAACCTGCCAAGTTCCCTGCATCCCAACCTGCCAAGTTCCCTGCAGACCTTCACTCCAGCTGTACCTAATTCCCTCACTGACTTCTGGCACTTACCCCACTCATAGGGGTGAAACAATCCACTCTTAAATCTCATCTATGCAGGTTAAATAGCAAAAGGTGAAATTCAAATTGACAGCCACAGTCTAGAATTTTAAGCTGCGTTTTACAGACAAAATGCATGGGTGCAAAAGTACTCAGGCAGGTCTTTTTCAACTATCCAAATAGCCACCACTGTAAAATGAGGGCATGAATTCCTGCAGGCAGGTGGCCCAGGCGTGTTTTGTACACCAGACTGTCCTACCTAAACTGTGTCAGCTCCGTACACAAAACTAAGCTGTGCTACCTCCTAACACTAATTGTAACTGGAGCTATTACAGAGCCAGGGAAGTCATTAAGACAGCTCTTTGTCTAAGTCATCTGGCAGCCTGTAAAACATGGTGTTTATGATGGTATTAGATGCCTCTAAGAGCTGTGTATCGTGCCTGTCGCTCTGGAGAGGCACCTGCTGACTTTTCATATGCCAGCTTGTAAATAGAGCTATGCAGACAACTTGGCTACAAAATCTTCCTTTTATGTTTAATGAAACTGATTTGAACTTTGGTCTGTGACCCTGAAAAGAGTAGTTAAAGAATTCTTCTGTGGATATATGCAAAAAAAAAAAAAAAAAAAGAAAACCTTTGCTCAATGTCTAATTGGTCCAAGGACAGAAATTTTTAGGCAAATATTCTTGAAAAGGCCATTCCATATTTATATGTAAACTGCTTTTTGGTGCTTTGACCACAAAAACCCCTGGTGAACAGAAATACTCCTCCAAGTGTGCATGTAGTTAGAACAGGAAATGCAGAAAGGCAAAGATATGCACTCCCTGCCATATCACCATTGGTAGTTGCTCCCAGCTCCCTGCACAACACTCTTGCCTTTTGGCTCTGAGATAAATTAGTGCATGGGACACAGCCTGGCTGCCCTGTATCCCCACCCCTTGCCTGTTATTTTCTGGCACAAGGAAAGGGTTGCTTTACCTTAGCTCTCTGCAAGTGTGCTGCTGGTCTTTTCCCTGTTCTTGCCCACTTGGCTTCTGGGGTCACAGCAGGACTCAGATCCAAGAGACCCAACACTTCCCATGCAGCACAAGTCTTTTAAGAAGTGTAGTAAGTGTCCTTGTTCCTGCATTACATGCAGAAGTACTCGAGGACATGTATAAATATCTGCAAGGAGTGTTTATGGGATGCATAAAGCTCTGTCCCTGGCTTTCATGCTCACTCATCCTTAACCCCTCTAGAATTAAGAGACATACATAATAAATGATTCATTATGAGTGATTATCTCGGGAGATCTTTTTCAATCTTATCAAAGCATAGACTATGTCAATCATATGTGAAATCTCAAATGGAATTATTTCTCATAATCAACCACTCTTAAGTTTGTATCTCATTTTTACTGTGTCATTTTAAAAGCAGATCTGATTCTCTGTGCCTCCTTTGCAAATTGAAAGAAAGAAATAATGTATTTTTAAATCCATATTCAGGACTCAGAGACATCAGCTGAACAGCCTCTGGAGTCTCAGGATTTCCAATAAACTTTCATCCACAGAAAATCAATCACTTCAGGGAAAGATATATGTATCCCAGTGGTTGCATGCAAACACAAGAGTGGTAACACGTGTTAAATTAGATGCCTTATCAAGTGGCAGAGTAAGAATGGTGCTAATCTACATAATCCATTGCAACAATAGCCTGTGACACAGCAAAGTACACTGTTAACTTTAATAAATTATATTTTTAAATGTAAAACATATTACCAGATCACCTTAGAGAAAAAGTAAGTAAAAAGAATGAAAGTCAGACTTTTAAGTCTAATAATGGAAAAGATGTCCAATAATAATCAAGGTTCATAGAATCTGGATTGAAAGTTTTAATTGTGAAATTCTAATATGTATGTGGGGACCCTATTGTTGAAAAATTAATGAAAGGTCGACAAAAAGGATTTTCTAAAACAACATGAGGGAGTAAGAATGCAGCCTCCCTGCAGAATGGAAACATTTTTCTTCTGTAAAACTCAGATATCCTTATGATTTTATATATATTTCTGTTCAACCTAAACCCTTTATCATGATTGAAAAGTCCAGTACCGATTTGGCAGGATTTTGAACCAAATGTGTTGAAGACTTTATTCCTATTCCTATGTAAAACTTTATTTATTCCATGAATGTTTATTGAGCACTGTTTACAGCCTGGTTCCACATACATCAAGATCTTCATTCACAAAAAACATGCAATGGAGACACTGGTAATTTTTCTACCTTCATGTCTTCCAGAATTCATATAATGGTACATAATGGCACACTTTTTTTTTTTTAAGAAGCCATAGGAGTTAATTTTCCCTTTGTGCTTTCTCTCCCTATAGCAAAGCAATGCTGAAACATTCCTGTTCATGTTGTCAAAAAATAAAATACAAAATCAAAATCAGCATGGAAAAGGCCACCAAATCTGAAAAAAACCCAGTTCAAAACATGTTTCCTTGGAAATTTATAAGTGCACGAAAACAAGGCATCAGAATGACAATGCATGTGGGTTATTAAGTTTCAGTGTAACAATGGTGTTCTAGCTAGAATTATATCTCATTTGTCAGTAGTTCATTTAAGCCTTGGCACTTTAAATAATTAAATCACCAAATGAAGGAACTGAGGTGGGTGTGATTTTTAACTATATTTTTAAAAAAATGATTTCTTTTATGGTGCATGAGCATGTCAGTGAGCAGTGAGGTAAGCCCAGCTCAGGCTGCTCTCAGTGCAGACTCAGTCACACACGCAGTGACAGCAACACCGAGCTCTGCATCTTTTCAGCAGACGGGGCCTGGAGCCAAGATCCTGAGCAATGCAGGTGTGACTGGAGTGTCCAATAATGATTTGGCCCCATGTATGCAAATTGCCAGAACCTCATATTGGCAAGAGGAGAGGAAAGGTCCCACCTGCATTTTGTGCGTGACAAGTGCGGCCCAGTCTGTTGCCTCACAGTAGCAAGAGCGGGGCCCTCGCTGAACCCTGCCATGGTCTTTGCTAAGTCTTCATGCTCTGCTGCAGGGGAGGGTGCAGTGCACAGACTGCTGCCATTTGCCTTTGCACTAAACACCTTGGATTCTCTTCCAGCAAAGACAGAATGCAAGGGGGTGGGAGGTGAAAGAATGCAGCAAGGCCTTAGATCCCAAAGTCCTGCATGTGGATACATGTTCTGAAGTCATGGAGCGACCAGCTTCCATTTCTAGATGTGTAAGCAGGGATCGCAACCTGGAAATTTTAGGAATTAGTTTCAGGGGATTTTAGGATTCCTTTGAAAGGACAGTATACAACTAATAGCAAGTGTTAGATGATGGGTGGAGCACGAAGCAATAATAAAAGGGAGCTGATGTTAAAAAGACACTGTCTTGACAACCGTTGTTCATTAAAGGTCAGACTGTGTGGGAAAGCCTCTAACTTATGGATCACATAGAGGTGATTCACAAGAGTGAAGTGAGACAGGTCCTTACAAGTCCTTCTCATATGATAGAGAAGAGGCATCCCAGAGCCTGGTCACTTTTCCGCTTCCTCCAGAAGCACTGGCAGGGTATGGAGAAAGACTAATTTCAAATAAAGTAATGTACTTCTCAGAGCCTGGTAAACTCCACATCATTCTCCATAAAGACCTTTCCCTCAGACATATATGTTAACTTGCTGTGTTCTGTTTATGTGATTATTATTATTAATCTTGAAACTCTGGTCTCATCTCTGGTAGATGATTATGTTTTGACCTGTGATTCACCTATTCAATTCTGGTTTTCTGTGTGATAAGGATGTTGAACAGTTGCCAAATTTCGTGCCAGAGGCGTCTGAACAGTAGTGGTAGATTAAATAAATCTCTGCGAACCACATTTCTATAAAGGATTTTAAAGCACATTAGCATGTTTTGGGATGAAAAGAAATTGTAAACTACAGTTATGATTGTCATCCAGCACTTAGGTGTTATTCGAACAGAATGAAGAAGAAAGAAAAGCTATATAATGATTACTGACATGATTATGTGATCTGTTGACCTTTGCTAAATAGAGCAGTTTCTTTTTCAAGTGTGAAGGCACAGAAATAATATCTGACTCAAGATTTAGAAGATTTCATTTTCTTCCTCTAGAGGTATTAACTTGTGTTTCTTATTTACATTTATCATTAATAAGGACCCAGAAGCACAGCAAGTGAGAAAGTAGCATCCCACAAGATATTCTGGAGTTTCAAAGAGGGCTTTTTTTCTCAATTACAATTAAAATCTCAGTTAGACTAGAAATGCTAATCTATTTTATTTTGGAATGCTGAACAATTTTATTTTAATAATGCTGAATCAAAGTATTATATTGAATCAAATGTTTGAAGAACATGATATAAATAATATGAAACCTTATAAATTAATGGTAATAACAAAATTGATAAACTAAAAAAATGATGCTAAATGCTTTCAGCTTTTCAAAGCATATGATTTTAATATGACAGAATCAAAGCAAGAGGTGAAACAAGATTCAAATTTATACTTTTCTCTCAAGGTGAGTATGAAAACTGACACTGTCTTATTTTAATTCAACATTTCTGAATGTGAAACACCTTTTGACCATGTATGAATTCTTAAGAAAATAGGTACATCATAATAACTCTTTGCTGGGTTCCTTCACTCTAAGTAACAGTGAATGACTGCCTGCAAAGCATTTCTGTGGGCAGGTCTTAATTGCAGTAGAGGAGACATCTCTCCATCAAATTCCTGCAGGCTGTGCCAGGATCAGAAACTCTGCTTGGCTTAGATGCAGGTCTAAAGGGATGTAGAAATTAAGCTGATTTCTTATCCTTAAGTCTTCACTTATACAGAGTTACTGCTGTGCAAACCTAGAGTATGAAATTACAGTTGGTGTGGGGTTGTGCACAACTCTTCACTAAGGAAGAAAAAGGAAATGTTTGTGGGGCCTTGTTCGGTCATGCTTTTTGGAAACACAAGTACCACACAGAGTGCTATTAGTAGAATGAGAGTATGGAATGATGAGTAAGAGCACAGATATGTTTTCTTGTCAGTAAATCCATCCTTAAGCTATGTACTTCCAAACTGCCTCCTTGTGTAGGCATTTTTATGAGCAATGAGAGAAGTAGGTTACTTAGAAATGTGCTTCCTAAGCACATTTGAGAGCCTGTTTGGCTCTCAAAGTTATTTTGAAAGCTTAATGTCTTTGAAGATAGGTTGAAGTGCTTAATTCATATTTGTGGCATTAATAAACTTCTCACAGAGAGTAATTGTGGAATGGCATGTGTACAAACCAATAATAACTTCCTAATTTGTGCAGCCCTCTCTTTAGGCCTAACTCCCTCAGCTCAGGGTTTACACAGGGCCACTGGCGATATTATCTTGTGGTTTAACGTGCCATCCCTCTGCCAGTCTCAAGACAGACTAGCATCAAGCAGCTGCCACCAGCAGCTGTGGACATTCAGCACCTCTGAAAATTAGCTGCAGGATGTCTTAAGTCTGGTATTCCAAAAGAGATGAATCATAAATTAAAAGCTTCAGTTGCAAACATAACCGTAGTTCTTGAGTTTTTCATAAGAACTACTAGAATTAAAGCCTTACAGAGGATAAAAATAAGTGAGAAAAATCAAAAGACTTGTTGTACCCACTTGAAAAGGAGAATCTACATGAATGATACTCATTCTAATTGTTTCAAGTAACATCTTAAAAGCAATGTTGATAATTTTGAAATAATAAAACAATTAGTAAATTATCTATTTGAGTGAAACCACACTGCAAGGTCAACAGCTAGTGTGGTACCACACTAAACAGCAAAATGGACAAGTTTGTTGGTTAAAACAATGAACAGTTGGTTGATAAATCTGCTGGGGACTTGGCAAGAAAAGATGGACATCAGTAGAAATTAAATTGGAATGGAAATACCCGAAGAAAAAAAAAAGGATGCAGACAATTAAGAACTGAAATGCCTTATTTACCATATTTCATTTTGCAGTTCCTTACCCGAGATCCTACATGCTTATCACATTTTACAGCGAAGATGTGTGATTCTAGTCAATAACACAGTTTAAACAAAGAGTGAAACATAGCCCTATTTCCAAATTTATGCTGGTTCTTAATTTGGTGTCAGATACCACAAATTGTATTACTGGACTCATATTACATATCACAAACTATGCCATACAAGTTGTAAAACAACAGCTCCAGGTCTAGGAAACCCTCTTTCCTCTTATCAAGCTTGTTAAATAGAATTCCTTAAGCTGTTGGAGTCAGTGAGACAGTACCCAAATCAGTTCATGTCACAGAACTGTCTGAAAGATCTCTGACTCTTCTGCTAGAGACTTCATGGATGGAACCACATTTGTGGTTTACTTTGGACTGGTTATGGAGTTAATCTCCCCATTCTCCACACCTAGCAAGCTTGCACGTCATGAACAAGTCTGAGGGTATTCAAAGTGGATTTCATTTGGATGAAACTAAACCAGGACACATGCTCCAGTCACGCTTCAGATGCAATGGGCTCAGTGCATGGGGCCAGACCAGAAGTAATTTGAAGCTCTCTGAAGTGCAGCTTGTGCAGATACCGGTTCCTAAGCACCAGTTGTTCCTGTCTAAAAATCTTCTCTTAGTGGCCTGCATTACTTGGTAAAGCGGACATAGCTTGTTCTGTCCATCTGCAATGCTGCCTGGACACTGCCCATGGCCCAGGCTGCCTGAAATTCCTATGCTCTGGCTGTAGCATCAAAACCCTTCCAAGACTTGTTTGATTCTATGGGCTTTGCAGAGGATGAAATGAGTTTACAATAGCCTTCTCCAGAACAAGGAAAGCTGGGGTCCAAAAAGGCTGTAGACCTAAGACTGAGAGTCTTTGATCTGGCTCCATGGGGTCCTGCACTGAGTTTTTAGGACCCACATGTCCACTGAAGCTGGAGCAAGAGAGTAGCAGTGATCACTGGTTGGCTGGTGCATATCCCAAGAGAGGTAAAAAACTTAATACAATGTTCATCATATGTGTCTTTTACAGGATACACATCAATATGGTCTTTGGGGTGGGAGGATTTTTTGGAATGAATCATTTGGGCTAAAATGGACCTTCCCAGAAATATTCTCCCAGCTTCTTCCCTTTCTGTCTTCTTCTCAGAAAAAGAGTTTTCCATTGACTCATGAAGTTTTGGTGTCCCAAAAAGGCTAGAGCACTCTATTTGCTTTTAATAAAAACTTTAATGTATTTTTCAAAGCTCACCATTGCTAATAAATACCCATATGGTGTTTTAAAAAAATCCATATGGTATTCCTATATCAGAATCAGCATATGTAATCCACAGAAAGCATCCATCCAGTGGCTTAAAAATACATAAAATTCTCCATAAACAAACAAATAACTGGCAGTATGTTCCTATGGAGGGAAATACTGGTGATTCCTTCTCTCTGGGTTCTGTCTGAAGGCAGAGGAAGGTACTTCTCATGCCTGACACAAGGAGGAAGGAGCTTCACACTCCACACTCAGGTGCTGGGAGCGTGCAAAGCCTCTATAGGTACCTGGCCAGTGGAGATGATGATTGTGACCATTGTGAGCAGACTCTGTGCATCTCCTGAACTGCCTTGAATATGCTCTATTCATTTTGTGATTCCTGCTAGCAAAGACATTTCCCTAGAGGTTTTTCTTATATGCCGTAATTGCGTCTTTCTGGGATCTACTCTACCTACCAGCCACTGCTGACCAGTGCAGAAGTTGTGTGGGCTTGATGAGAAAAGTGCCTTTTAAGAATTGACTGTTGGACTGTTTGTGTCCCTACAACCCATACAGCAGCAGTGCACATTTGGTGGTGGTCCCTTCCTGGTGCCTGTGAATTATGAGGATTGTGAATTGCTGATCTATTTGGGTTATTTTATTTCTTTTAGAACATTATGTCTTGGTTTCCTTGTTTTCTTGTTTTGTAAGAAGGTTGCATTCACAGATTACACCTCCTCCTTAGCAGCCCATTAATACTGATATTTTCATGTTTATTCTCATCTCATTTGACTGTCAAAAAAAGTAGTATTTAGCAGTACACTTCATTTAGTGCAATGTATGAAACTAGTACTATCTCAGAATAAATATATTGTGCCTTTCATGCATGATATAAAATTTAGAAAGGAATCAGATGCTAGAAACAAATGAAAGAAAGGAAAGGAAAAAAAAAGAGAAAAAAAAATAGTCATGGACACCCAGAAGACAGATTGATGCAAATTGTTGTAAGCTTCATTGGAAAAAAAGGGAAAAATATAATGATAATTTTCATAAATAATATTCCTTCTTCTTGTATGTTGATATTGTTTAGATGAGTGTTTATACGACAATTTGACTAGATGCTGGCATCTTTCATTGCTTTGGAAAGGGAAGTTTGTACACACGCTGAAGAAGGACAGAAGATAAAAAAAATACATCAGACTTATAGGAATATAAGAGTCTCTGCTAGTACTCTCTCAGTCCAAGGAAAATGTAAGCAAACGTATGAGAAAAAATGCTCAGTGTTTGCAGGTTTTTTCTCTCCATTTCCCACAGAATTAGAGAACTGTGAGTTTGGAAGGATCTAAGAAGGTCAGACTGTGAAATTTGTGGGCAAAAACATTTGGTGGACCCTTCAAAAGGGAACTAAAAATAAGAGAATAGATTAAAAACAAAACTACTCATGAACGATTTGGATAAAATTAAATGTTCCTCACAGCTGTAAGTGTTGTCTGTGCTTTGCACTAGTCCCCGAGGACAGGATGTACCAGAGCTCTGACCACTGCAAATCCGTCTTACACCAGTGCTTGTCTCTTTCTTTTTTGTGCAGAGGAATGTATATCAGTAAAAAAAGAAGCACCACTGTGGACAACCTATTTAATTGTGTTTAACTGATTTAGTTATTTCCATGACAGTACAGTGCAGTACTTACTGATACATGACAGGCAGAAATTCCTTTCACTCTCAGCCATCATAAAATTAAATGTTCTTTCTTTGTTTTTTGACATCGTAACAGAAAATGACATGGTACTAATATTATTCTCCTGCAATCAGTATATTCTACATTGAGTATGCACAAACAGGTAGAGCAAGCTGTAAATCCTCTCCAACCTAAAAAGACCTTTTTCAAATTATTTGTAATGAACTTCTACTTGTAACATTTTTTTCTCATAACACCGATAGCAAAGCCATCACAAGATACATATCTGTTTGATACTGTTTTATTTCGGACCTTGCAATAAGTGGGACTCTCAAAAGCAATCTGATGATATCATTCAAATCTTACTGGCATTGCATGTGTGCAAGGACATGACACTTTGGAAAAAGTCCACCTCAGAATCACTTAAGCTGTATTTCCACATGAGAGTAAATCTAATTTTAAGGAGCACTGTAGAGAAACAAAACACCTCAGCCACATGACATGGAACACTGAAGCTGTAAAATCTCATCCTGTCAGTCCAAGTTATTAAAAAATACTAAAGGAGAACCTTGGTTGTAGAAGGCTTTTGGACAGAAAGGCATCATTTGTTTGTTTATAGCTGGGATAAAGCTGAAGTGCACCTCAAGATGTAAGCCCCATGTTGTTGGGGCTGGTGTTGGTGGTTCTGTGTGGCAATAGGAACATGTCAGAGTCCTTGCATTTAGTCCTATGAGAATATGGGCTCATAGCTGGGTGCACGTGTGCTGTAGGGATCTGTAAGAGCAATGGAGAGCTTTGCCTCTCTGCAACAAGAACAAAGACATCCTTGTATCCAAAGCAGTGTATCAGGTTCATCTATTATTTCACCTATCAAAAAAAAAAAAAGGAGCTCTTGGTAGGTTTATGGTAGCGTGATGTGGGTAAAGAAGTGCCTTTTTCTGATTGAATTTTTGGTCAAAACAGAAGAATCACACTGTGACTCCAATGCTGTGTTACTGTAGATGCTCAGTGCATCCTTAGAATTTAATCTACTTTACCCACTACAAAAAGATCATCTAATGCAGTAGAATCATGCCAACTATCAAACAGTAATCTGAGTAGTCAGTGAGCTGGAGTACGATCTGCTCCGTTTGTCAAATTTGTGGAGTTAGGGCACTTTCTTGCTTTCGCTCTGCCTAGATCCATTGTAATAAATTTGGATTGCGTGTCAATTACTGCAATTTATGACTACCCATCTCTCCATTCTGAATATGTATGTGATTTTAATTTAAGGCTTCCTTACTGTACAGTATTTATTATCAGTTCTCTATTTTAGTCAGCATTGAGATAACTGCTATTTTACACTCTTCTAATGTCTTCTCCCTTCAAGGTCATCAGTTCTGCGACATCACTGAAAATGAAGTAGGACGTATGGTTCAGTTTAATCAAATTTCATGCTCTGTTGCCTCTTTCTTATGGCCTCTGTGCTAATTGATCAAGTTTTCAATTAAAGTCCTCCATCTTTGTTTTAATTCTTTGTTAAGGTTTTTATTCCATTACATGGTTTCATGAGATCTAACTTTTTACAAGTGCAAACTGTCTCTGCTTTTCCAGCTGTCTAGTTACAATAATTTAGCTATATATTTATAATTTAGCTATATGGTTCATCTCATTTCCCCTTTCTTATTATTAAAAACCTCAGTGGACTAGCTTAATCTCTTGGATTTAGACTTAAAATCCAAAAATTTGATTCATTTGTCAAGGCTAGATTAGTTTACCTCATGAATTGTCATGGCTAAAGATCTCTCTGTATCTCAGCAGTTTTCAGCCATCTTGCTTAGTCACAATTAAGCAAATTGCTGTTCCTAAAGAAATATTGAAATCACTCTCACTAATAAATGGGGCCATGTCAGGCATGTGCAGAAAATGCTGCCTTGTAGAGAGCTTTTCCTAACAAGCAGTGATTCTGTTTTCATTCTTTTAGTGTTTTTGCATGGATCAAGAAAATGTTAATATGGTAAATGTATATTGCTATGCAAGGTTGTTTACTCATTCTCTAGTTCATAACTCTATGTTTCATCCCCTGAGTAATACTATATCAAGTGTTTTTTGAAATCCACTAACATGTTCATCTTTAAAAATCAAATAACCTTTTGAACAAAATCTTTTTTAAAAGGCCAAAGAAAATGCACTTGCAGAATCCACATAAGTTCAAATTTTTTTCAGGGAGGCTTTGTTCAATTAGGGACAGTTCATTTTAACCTGTGGACTTCTAACTTAAGTTCTGATGCTTTCAATTCTGATGAAAACATAAACCAGATCATTCTCTGAAAAAAATGTGATAACTGTCAGCAGTCTTAAAAGGTTTATGGTTTACATTCTTTGTGGTATGAAAAAATTTCACTTTATGATAATCTTCAAATAAAGTGTGAAAGCCTATAAAACATTTTACATGCCTCTGTTTAAGATGCAAAATCAGGTTTGCTTTCAACCTCAGCTATCTGAATGCTAAAACAGAGCTAATGTGTTGATAAGACACTCTGTAGCAGACCAAGTCCAGAGTCACTGTGCTCATACATTTTTGTATGCTGTTTTAGTATAAGATCCTGTTGTTCTTAAACACTTCCTACCATGTTGTGCTGAAGAGATATGTTGTGGTTTAGCCCCAGTCAGCAACCAAGAACCACACAACCACTCGCTCCCTGCCCCACTCACAGGGTCAGGAGAGAACTGGAAGTGTAAAAGTGAAAAAAAACATGGTTTGGGATAAAAATGGCTTCATAGAGAAAGCAAAAGCTGTGCACAAGCAAAGCAAAGCAAGGGATTCATTGACCACTTCCCATGGGCAGGCAGGCGTGCAGCCATCCCCAGGAAAGCTGGGCTCCATCTCGTGTAACGGTGACTTGCGAACAAACGTCATCACTCCGAACATCCCCCTTCCTGTCTTCCCCCAGCTTTCCATCCTGGTCATGATGCCATGGGGTGTGGGATATCCTCCGGGTCAGCTGGGATCTGCTGTCCTGGCTGTGTGCCCCTTGTGCAGCCCCAGCTCGCTCACTGGTGAGGCACTGCAAGCAGCAGAAGAGGCCTTCGCTGTGCGCGAGCAGCAATAGCTACAACATCTCTGCATTATCAACAAACACTGTTCTCAGCACAAATCAAAACACAGCCCCATACCAGATACTGCAAAGAAAATTAACCCTACCCCATCCAAAACCAGCACAGCATGCTGTGTGTGTTCTGCAAATCTTTTGTCCTTTCATGTTGATTATTCTGACAGTCACCAGGAGAAAACCTGATATGTTGGGAATACTTGACTCTTGGTAGTCAGATAGAATGAGGTAAGATCCTGCTTCTACTGCAGGGGGTGCCAAAGTTTCTGCTGATTTCTGCTGATTTCAACATAATCAATATTTCACCCTTCCACCCAAGAGGAGATCATTCATAAATGTTGGCATCAAATTCTGTTCGGGATCCATTGGGTTTCTTTGGGCAAGCCCTCTGACCAAAATAAACAACAGAAGTATCTATATCAGCAAAAATACTTCTACTTGTTGAGGCCCTCTTCAGTCCACGGAGGCATTTTTTAAGGGGTGGTAAGATTCATCTAACCTATAGCTGGTTTTCAGCATTAGTCAAGTACTGTATGCTTGAAAGACACAATAACAGGGCAAGTATACAGTGATGCCTCCCTGGCATATTCTTCCTGCTTCCAGCAACCTGTAGTTTGACAAATTCTTTGGCTATAAACATTATTTCTGGGTTTACCATTCTTGCTGGAATAATTTCCATAGATTGGCCCTGTTCCCTTTTGAACTGGTAAGAATAAAAAATTATTTAGAATAATCTTGGGCAAGAAATTTCTCAGTTTAATTGTGCTGCTTGAAAAAACGCCTTCTTTTGTTTTTTTTCAGCCTGTCACCTGATAATGCCATTTTTTGCCCCATTTATTGCACTATGAAAAATCAAATAATTTTCTAATGATCTTCTCAATGTTATTGATATTTCTCTTAATTTGTGTCACATCTACCCTTGGTTCTCTCTTTTCTCTGCAAAAGAGTCTTAATCTAATTATTTCTACTTTGGACATTATTCTTGTCTATGTGATACCTTATGTCAATATTTTCTCACCCTCATACAACCTTTCTGACCAAAAAGTCAGAACTGCAGGCAGTGTTGAGCTATGGGTACACCATGGGTTTATAAAAAGAAATAATTACATTTGCAGCCTGATTCTCTATTTCTTTCCTGGTATTTCCAAGCATCCTGAGTGTTTTTCTTGGGCCAATTGATGTTTTTATGGAATCAGCTGCTGTAACTGGGAGTTCTCATTCTGGACACAGGACAGATAGTTTAGAGCTTGTCCTTACACATATCAAATTAAATTATGTCTCCTGGTGCATCACTGCATATTTACTGACACTGCATTTTGGTTTTCATGTTATTCTCCACTATGGTGCTATATTTCTGCGTGCTTTTACAGCATCCTTTCCTTTCCACTCTTCTGAATAATTGACCATTAACAAATTTGTCCTCTCACTCTTCCCTCCTTTTCTTTTTTGAGCATTTTTGAAAATATTTATTAAAAGCCCTTCAAGAGGAAACTTGTTGAAAGCTTTTTGAAAGTCCTTTCACTATGTGGTGAAAAGCCTTTGAAAAGGCTTTGTACTCTCCATACACAATTCCTACACGTGGAATTACCGCAAATAGGCAAATGCTTTTGCCTGAATGTCTCCGCCCTTCACTTCTCCTCCTCAGAACAACAGGTCAATAACGACCCTCTTCTGCAAGTTATTTTAGGGTTTTGGGGAGTAAAGATCATATACATGCTAGCCATTAGTAATTTCTAATCTAGCTATTTCAGTAATGACTTACATGGTGAATGCTTGATGGGAGCCATAGGAAGAGCACAAGCTGTTCTTTAATTGCATCTGGCAGCCATAATAATTAATAATTGTAAAGAAAACGTTGTCTACATTTGAAGTATGAAACTACTACAGTGAAACAAGATTATAATGTCTCTTTGCTTTTAAAAATCCCTCAAAGCCATTATGTTCTTTAATAAGCATCTTCTGAAGTATATTTTCTTATGCAAGTGGGCAATTCAAGAACTGCAGAGATGAGTACACTGCATTATATATTTAAATCAAGATTAAAGTAAATTCAAAGGCAATTGAAATTATTACTAAACTTAATAAAGCAAAGTCGCGTATCCTTCCCATGGTTATTCAACACTGCTTAGCCCGCAAGAAGAGTAAAGTAGTCCATTCCCCATCCTAACAAATAAAGATGGCAGCAATAAACCTCTTTTATTGAATGTTTGATTATTTTAAGAAAACCTGCTTGTTTTATAAAATGTATGCTTTGTTCTCTCTCAACATGGTGAGCCACAACACATAATAAATTTTAAACCAATTTTGTCTGTGAATGCACACAATCGATTTAAATAGCATTTACTTGCATTGGATTGTTTTAAGAGGAGAGTAGCTCAGCAAGTAGGAAACTTTGTGAGCTTCTACTTGGTATCTCCTCAATGCTAGGTCAAACCCAGCTGAAACTGATCTGGTTTTCTCATCCCAGCCTGAGTAAAATAGAAGGCTCAGCTATTTCAGAAGCAGATTTGGAACCAGACTGATGTGTGAGTTGTAACCTGGAGGGTGCTCCCCAGCAGCCCTTATGTACCAGACATAGCAGAGCCAGTGTGGGTTGTTTTCAGTCCTACCTTATTTCTTCACCCAGTCACATGTGAGCTGGAAAGTGCTCTAGGAGAGCCATCTACCCTACCAATCATAAAGAAAGCTCTCTTTGAGTCTTCTTTGGTAACCATTAGCATCAATAGCACCTCTTCTGCAGACACAGCTTGGACAAACTCCTATTTCTTTCTCGGTTTCACCTTTAACTCTGCTATGCTCTGCATTCTGTGTGTTCTAAATCGTGTAGGCACTGTTCTCTGATCATGATAAATCCAACATGCACAGAAGGATTTACCTTTTGCTAGAAAACTATAATTTATTTATTCCTTTCCCTTTTCATTGTGCATGCTTCTCTTACTCCCTGAGATGCCTACCTTCCTTGCAAAAGAATAACAGAGATATAATGATTAACCTTTCAGTGCCCTTGCGATCTTTAAGGGCTTGACTGCCCACGGCCAGAGTGCAACGCCTGCCTGTGTCATAGATGACACAGAATGCAGAGTTGTAACAATGGGTACCATTCACACCAGTGACACTGTCTGTGAACAGGAAATCCCATTGCATTTAAGGTTAATACTCTCATTTAACCTAATAAACGCATTTGGCACAGATTACTCTAGGTTATCTATTTATGGTGACTCTTTTAAGGCAATTTGCCACTAGTAAACTAGCAGAAGAAACCATGACTCTTCTTAACAGCTGAAGAATACACTTGTAATCTCTATTTCAGAAGCTGCTATGGGAAACAGCCTCATAGCTGTTTCTTCTTCAATCCAACTGGCTTCTGCTAAGCTGATGGCTGCTGTAATAAAAGACAAAAATTGCTATTCTTAAATTTAGGTTTTATTGAGTTTAATCATTCTATTTTTAAAGCTGCTCTTCAGTTAATGGTCCAAACAGATCAATATTTATAACCGGAGTTGTGCAAATGAAATACATTAATAAGTAAAATACATACACTTGTACTTTCACATAAAACATAATTAATCTGATGTGATTTGTAGACTTTTTGATTGGAATTATCAGCTAAGGAAAATAAAGTGTTTTTCTCTCCCTGAAAAGAAGGAGAAATTCGAGTCATTTCCAAAGAATAGATACCAGATTCTGATTTAGTAGTGCTTTTCCATAAGTTAATTAAGCTCAATTTCTTCAAGTAATGCCTTCAATTTAAAGAAGTGAAAGACAGTACCAGGGCTTTAGGAGACAGTATCAGTAAAGCTGGTCCTTCTGGTAAGGGTTGGAAAAGGGTCAGCTGAAGGTACAGTTACTTCCTTTCAAAAGCAAGATCTTGTGCTGTGTGTGAGAAAATAAGCCTAACCACCCAAAAGACTCAATTAGCTGAAACTTGGTTCTAGAATTAGTTAAGTCAACCCCGGCTCTGCATCCTTTATGTGGTGCTGTTCCAAGATGTGTGAAAACTAATCTAGAACAAAATTGCCCTTGATATGTTTGTGTGGTCACCCTCTTCATTAAGATAAGTCAAGGTCTTCCACAGACATGATAAGAGTGTCAGTAGACTTTGCAGTCTAAAATAAATGCATATTTGCCATATGCGTTTCCTTTTTCACAGGTATGTGGAGAGTGTTCTTACTCATTTGGTCAGGCACACAAGTAAATTTCTATCACCTTCCTATTCCTTCATTATTTTGACTCTTGGAACAAATTTGTCTGATCCATGGGCTGCTTTGTATAGCACAGGGATATCGGGATCCTAGATGCATGCCTTGCTGTCCCAGACTGTCAGAGTTCTCTCTGCATATTGGGAAAGAGAATTCAGGGACACACAGCGTCAGGTCATCAACTCTGGCTTTACACAGTCAGAAAATCTCCTCTCAAGTGTAAAGTGTGCCAGGGATGAGGATCTAGTCCCAGAAATAAGACAGGAATAAAATATCTCTATTCTATATAACCAGAATTATTTAAGACTACAGCTCATTTGCTTTTGTGTCTAGGAAAACAAATATGTCCTGTTTTTTCCTCCACCTGAGCTTTTAGATCAAGAACATGACTCTAGTATCTGCCATGTTGTACCTGTTTTCATATACTAGGTAGTCAAAATGGGTATTTTTCTAAATCATGAGTGCAGGTGTCTGCATGGAGAGATTTCAGTTCTTTCTAACTGTCTCACGTGCTGTTTGGTCCATGTTAAGTTGGTTACACACACACACACACACACACACAATAAAATTCATTTTGAGAAATAGCTGTCATCATGAGAATCCCTCCCTTTTCACCTATCCTCAAAATTTGTTATTAAAAATGGTTGAACTTCTAATGCAGATGAACCAAACCTCTGAGACCATTTTTGAGAATATATTTGCCAAGTAGAACTTTAGACAAGCTGTTTCATCAAGGAGTATGCAGGGACTTGCTGCTGTAACAAAAAATGGAAAGTACCATGCTTGTCTCGTGTCTGTAGACTATCAATTCCCACTATGCAAAAAGGAATATGGATACCACCCCTTCGCCCCTTGTTTTCCTATAACAATAAAGCAGAGGCATCTTATTAACTAATTAAGTTTTAGATTTCCCATGCAGGAAAAATCTGTTCTCAAATTCACTCTCCACTCAAATTCATTTCTGAAAAATCCATGTCTGGGATGCTGGTAGAAACGTGGACACTGCAAGGCTTTTTGCAGTTTTGAATGGTGCAGCTGGTGTTGTCAATTCAGTTTAGACAATTTTAAAATACCTGAGAATCCCTGGGGGAAGTTGTTTTGTGGTTCAGTAGGCTTGGCAGGGGTGGCAGCCCTGTCCAGGTTGCCAAATCCCTTTTGCTTACTCATGGGGAAAGAGATGCCCATGTGTGAAGTGTAAGCACTTGATTTAAGCTGAAAGAAGGTAGGTGTAGATTAGGTATTAGGAAGAAATTTTTTACCGTGAGGGCGGTGAGGCACTGGCACAGGTTGTCCAGAGAAGCCCTGGATGCCCTGTCCCTGGGAATGTTCAAGGCCAGGTTTGGCTGGCATTTTGAGCTGCTCCAGTGAAACCTGTCCTTGCAGTTTTCAAGATTTCATTTTCAGCCCTTATGTTCACTTCAGGAAAACCTGACTCTGCTATATCAGCTTTTAATTCTTTCTTTTCATCATATTTAAATCCAGAGAGAAACCAGAGGCACCTGTGGATTTTGGGGTGACTCTTAGATGGCAGATGGGACAGCGAGGAATGGCATCTGTGTGGTTGGTTCTTCATGACTAACTACTTGTTCCTAGAAATGAGGAACAGGTGCAACAAATCACCAAGAGGCATGCAAGGGCCAAGGTCTCCCTGTGCAGTGCAGATTTCTGTGGGAAGTTTGCAGAGACCTGCAATGAACTGCTCTATGCCTGACTGTGTGTCTTCTAGGATTCTTCAGCTACCCAGTGACATGGGACTCTGACCTTGCGGCAAAATTTAGCTTCAGAAACCGAGCTTTTGTAGTTTTGCTTAAGTTTCCACCTTTTCTGGTTGCATAGTACCTTAGTGTAACCCAGTGCTGTATTATCTTTCCCAGCCTACACTCTGGCAGCTTTTAAAAGAGGCGTGAATTTTCGCTGTTATCTCTGTGGGATGTGGAATGCCCTATACCTAAAATTCAGCTTACTAGCTATTTTGCTCCTACTCATTTCAGCTAATGGAGACAGCTAATAAGGTTCTTTTACTCTATGTTCCCAGAATATGTTACACAGCCTGTGTTAGAATCTCTGCATAATTGTTTGATGCACTACTGGAAGAGTGGGAGTGAAAGAAGAGGTTAGGCATTTCAGCTTATTTAACAAGCTCTTTTCACCTTTGCCTAACAAAGGAGGTAGAAGGAGAGCCTATATTATAACTCTTGCCTGAAGATCAAGCCACCTACGTTGTTCTGGTTTGATTAGTCTGATCCAACGTTTCTTTTTCTGGCTTCCAAAATTGATTTACCTATTTTTTCATGTGATCTTACAGCACAATGGTGACAGAAAATAGATTGTGCTGGAATCCTGAAGTTTACTCCATTTCAAGGTAAAATAAAGATAAGAGAAGGCAACTAATTAGAGACACTTTCTAAGAATGTTTGTCAAAGACACCACAGATGTCACTGTTGCATAGGATGGTCTCACAGAATGTAAACCCAAAGATTCAGAAACACCACCCATATTTCCCATACTGTAAAAACCTGCAGGTTTGTGTTGCCATATTAGACACGAGTCTTCACTTGGACTTCCTCAGGTGTGGTAATAAATAATACCATGAAATAATAAAATAATGAAATCATGGTTACTGCTGCCCAGGAGTGCTGTGCATGTGTGTACTCTTGCTGCTACAATCAAAACAAATCACAGCAAACTTTATGACTCTCTAATCTAGTAATACTTGGTGTTAACACTGGAAAAACTCAAGGCCTCACAGATATTTTACAAGTGAAGGAAGGTCCAGTTTTCTATTTTCACCTCTCTTTTTTTTTTTTTNTTTTTTTTTTTTTTTTCTTTTTCTTTCTTTGTTTTGGTTTTTTTTTCCTAGAGATACCTAACCCAAGAATCAATTGGGTTTTAACTGATACAGGTTCCAATGTCACCACATAAGTTGCAGTAGAGTTTTCTGAGATATGAAAGTGTGTACTTTCTTTTTATTTTGAACAGTCTTCCCTTTTATGCAAGGAATTCTCAGACATCCAGACTGAGAAAAAGGATTGGAGTATACTGTCTACACCTACCAGGAATTTGTTACTTCTAGTCAGTGTTAAGAGCTGAAAAACCAAGTCTTCAGAGCTCACCTGACTCAGCTCCAGCCGACTGGCAGCCTAAGTAAATAAAGTGATTTCACTTCAGGAAGTCTTAGAAGATTTGATTTCATCACCAATGTAAGGATTTCTGAGGGCATGCAGTACTCATATTCTTTTTACGTCACCTCTGATCATAATTGCTTTCCAGGAGAATGAGATTTTGTATTTTACTTTGTTACTTATATCATGATTTGGATGATTCAGAATGTAGAGCGTGCCTTTGCTTTTGCCTTTTCTTGCTCAGAAATTCTGTCTGTAATCAGATGCTTGCTCTCGTTGCCTGTAATGGAAGGAAAAGAGTCCTTGACACAGAAAGGACTAATGGGAAAGGTCAGGTGAATGAACAGCTCTCTGGAGCTGAAGTTGGGTTTGAGGAACAGGATAAAGCAAGCTGCAAAGCCAGGACAAGGTGAGCACCCCAAGTGGGATCTGGCATCAGCCTGTAGGCTCATGCTGCCCTGTTTCAGTTTGCAGGAAATGGACGGTTATTTGGGGAAAGGAAAGGAGTCCCACCAAATCCTGCTGTTGGTAGAGAGGCCTTTTGAGTCAAAGATGGTTCTCTCATCTTAAAGGGAAGGACTCAAAGCAGGAGCAATGTGGCTTCTTTTCATTCCTATAGTTCTTTCCAGATCCTAAAGAACAAGTGAACATTTTCTACCCAGACTGAGCATCCTCAGGGTAAGGAACTGACTGACTCAGCCATGTATCAACTTGCAATGTGTGTATCCCTGCAATACAAGTCAACAGGCATTTGTTCCCTGTGCCATAAAAGACCAAGGAAACATATCATTATTATTACTATTAGTTTTATTGTCTTGTATTTTAGGCTTGTAGAGAGGGACTGTGAATTTTTTTTTTTTCTTTTTTTTGAAGAAGGAACTGGCAAAGAAGATTAAGTGATCTAATAATTTGTAATAATGAGTCCTGTGTTTGTGGGTACTGCAGGGTGTTATATTATGGCTTTTGGGACCATGCATGCATTTTATAGGGGAATACATAAATAATTATTTGTGACTTCAAAATGTAACCGTCTTCAGCAGGGCAGGACAGAGAAATGAATGTTGATTCAGAAGGGAACTGCTGTTCCAATTTGCCATAATTTTAACAAGAAGAGATCTGTTGAGTGCTTACAGGAGAACAATGTGTAGTTAATACTTCAAGTTAAGTATTGGCTTGACTTTTTTCTTCTTTATTCTTGGATGCAGTTATGAGCAATCTACAGAAATAATGAGAAATTATTGAAAGTTTTCCAAATTTCAGACCTTTTTTAAGGTGATAAGAAGAAGCTCTACATTTTAATACCTTTATATCCTTCTCCACTTTTCAAATCTGCACGAACTTCCCTATACGATTCACCTCTGAACTTACACAGTAAAATCTGATTTATTACTACAAATTATGGCCAGCTGGGTATTGATTTACTCACACCAAATGATAATATATGCTAAGAGCAGTCCCATAGGGCATGCTTGTACAGTAAAATGTAACTTATATTTTCAAAGTCTGGACTTTAGCAATAAAATGGGTTAATTTGAAAGGCTTTCTAGAATATAAGAATTATTAATATCCTGTATTTTGAGGAAAACTAGGTTGAATTTTTCATAATGAAAATATTGTTGTAATTTTGTTAAATATGATAACTTGCTATTTACTTTCGATGTCAAAAAGGATTGTAAGTATTCTGCCTCCCTTTCTGAGAAGTAGTAGTTCACAAGAATAGTCAGTGATACTGCTCACAAAGGGCAGCTGAATCCTCTTCTGGCCTTTAATAATGAGAGGTCATATTGTGCCCCTGGCTGTAAAACAGATCTTCTCACTTCAGGAGGTACATTGCGGACCAAGGGAAATTCCACTTCCAGCTGGCATAGTTAGCTGTGTAAGAAGTGAGTGCAATTATAAAATTATTCTAAGGGATTTTTGTGGCCTTTACTAGGCATGGAAGACCCAATGTGTCATGCAGAGAATTTCTGGAGTTCCAGGATGAGTGCCAGTCTAGATTATTTGGCCCCAAACTTGTTCCTAAGACAGCCAGAAAATCATAGCTTAACCTATGAAAATTATATCATCATATTTCTAGCTTACCCTAACAAGACATTTGTCCTTCAGTGAAGTTAAGGACACAGGTTGAGTAGCAAGTCAGTACTCAGCTGCAGCAAGCTTTCTTCTCAGGAGAGAACCAAATTATATTCAGGTATGGTGGAGAACACATCGTGCTGATGTGGGAACATCACTTCCCGTGATGCAGCCACACCTCATCACCTGTTCTGCAGCCAGGGGAATTCTGGCAGGGGGTGTATCCTGATTAGCTAGGGAGTGTTTTGCAGGACAATGACTGGCACTGCACCACCCCTCAACCACATCCTACCTTTCAGGGTGAAAACCATACAGTCATAGAATGGTTTGAGTTGAAAGGGATCATCCAGTTCCTACTCCCTGCCATGGGCAGGGACACCTCCCACTATCCCAGGTTGCTCCAACCCCTGTCCAGCCTGGCCTTGAACACTTCCAGGGTTGGGGCAGCTACAGCTTCTCTGGACAACCCGTGCCAGGGCCTCACCACCCTCACAGTAAAAAATTCCTTCTGGGTACATGAGCTGATGGAAAACCAGTGCTGCAAAGGATCCTCTCATGTCAAAGTAAAGATTGGGGAGGGTGAGGTGCTCTCAGAGTATGGCTGTCCAGCATTTGAGACCTGGAGAAAAGAGGGACGTGGGCCAGTCTGCATGACTTGGCTGGGGATCCATGCACTGCTGCCTGAGGGGGGCACCTTTAGCAGTGTGGGTGCAGCCTTTGGCACTTCCCCTGATACTAGATTTCGAGTGTACAGAAGGTGTGCTAGCAAAAGTACTCATTAACACCACGGAAAACCACTCTAGTTTGGAGAAAAACTATTAACAATTGAGCAGATACAAGGAGTGTCTTCCACTGGTGGCTTTGTATGATTTATATTTAGTTGCTTCACTGGTGCCTCATTGTAGCGTTTATCTGTATATTCAAGAGTACATTGGAATTTTGTGGTTAAAGATTAGTTCACTGCATGGTTGCACTCGCACATGTCCTTCCCTCTTGAGAATTCCTTGTGGGATGTTAATTTTCCACTTCTAAAATATTATGTCACCTTTTAAGAGAGAAGTATTATACAGGAACTGGTGGATACAGCCTCCAGGTGATGCATTTATCATTCTAAAGTGTAGAGAGCGAGGACAATATTTGTTGAAAGTGCCAGATACAAGCCATTGAACAAGAAAATAGCTGTGGCACTTTCAGGGGGGTAGACACACCAGAAATAAAAAGATTTTGTGGCATCTCATACACAGAACTGAGAGTCCCAGCCATTAGCTAATGCCAGAGACCATGGCTCTTTCCAGGTGTCCAAGGATTCAGTGGGATTCAGTGGAAATGGATATCACAAAGCAAGAAACAAATGACCAAACTTGGCCCTTCTGTATACTCTGACTCAGAATAATTTCATTCATGCCAGGGAAATATTCCTGTCAGTATTATTAGTAGCAGCAGTATTTGACTTAAACTTTGGAAAGCAATGTTAGTCTTTGACACAGTAAACATTCAGTTTTCTGTTTACCTTCTCCATGTTAATGTTTTAAATTTTATACTGTAGTAAATAATACAAGAGTACATTTTTATTAGTTTGAGGAGTAACTTTTACATTCAGTTATTAGTTGTTTAGACATTGGTAAATGGCTGTTCTCAGAGATGCTGATCTTTGGATATCCTTTTTCTCTTCAAATGCACATTTCAAACCACATACCATTTCCCTTCTTTAAGTCTTGTTTTTTCAGCCTTTTTCACCCCTTCGTTTTTGTTTTTTTCTTGGCATTTTTTTTAACTTAACAGAAGATTTTATTTGTATCTGCAGTTTTTCAGTGTATTTGTTTTCATTGGGTATAGTATGCATGGATATTTTATTAATGTTCAGAAGTGGCATTTTTTATGATTCCTTATGATTCCTTCTCCCTCGCCTCAGAACATAGATCTGAATTAGTGGAAAGTAATATATAGGGAAATTTTTTAGTGATTTATGTGATCAGTAGAGAGCTAGTACAGAGCCTTCCAGAAACTCTTGGCAGGACCCTGAGATGATCATCACAGACGAGTGGCTGATTGCAGAGCTGAATAAATCTGTGATTACATTACAATATAAGGGCCAGTTTCTGCAACCCCTTATTCATGCAGGCAATCCTAATGGAGGCAAAGTTAAGAAGGAGAAGAAAGCTGAAATCATCAAATTCCTTTCAAGCAGAAAAAAAACATCCTGTGGAGTGAAGGGGTTAATGCCTTGAAGAGTGCCTTTCCCCCGCATTTCCCATCAGCTGTATACAACGTGAAATGAAGAGAATAAATTTAATAGTTGCTAATGGCTTAAGCAAAAGCAACCTCTGTGAAATAGACCCCAAAAACACTGAAAGTATTGCTGACTCATTCTGCAATTCAGAGGATGTTTCTTCCAGTAATCTATTTAACTTTGAAACACAAGTGAAAAGTTCCTTAGCCAGGAGTCACTGCTACAGATGGATATTTTAAGGCATATAGATCTGAAACATTTATTTGGAAAAAACCCCAAACGTATTCTGATGTTATATTTTTAATCCCATAAAAAGTATAACTGCAATTAACACATTTCTATCATTACCTCTAGCCCAGCTTAAAACTGTGGAAATGTGACATGATGAGTTCAAAAAGCAAAGGAATGCATGATTACAATGTAGGCACAAGAAAACAGAGTGGATTGGGTAACATGCCTCCAACATTGCTTATTTCATTATTGACAAACGCATTTAAACATCCACACTTAAACTGTGTTTTAAATAAAGCCTGTCCCTATACAAAGCATTTAAGCTTATGCTTATCTTGAAAGCTCTGGTCAAGCTGCATTGATATGAATGTGCATCCAAACCCATCAGAATGAATGCAAATGTGGGCTGATGCAAGGCCCACTGATACCTGAGAGGGTGTATTTAGAGCATTTGCTAAGAGGGGATCATTAAGTTGTTAATTCCATAGCTCTCTAATGTATTCCTAAACAAGGGCAGGGCAATATTCAGGTGAAATACAGGGGATGCAGTCTATGCCCTACCTGACCTTAAATTTTTCACAGAGATTGGAAAAAGCTTTTGAAGCACCTTCCGTCAGGAGAAGTATCTGTCATTTCCTCCCAATTTCTTGGTCCTATATTATGGACAATCTTGTTTCTCTCCAGGTTCTCTGCATTTCTGGAGACTGTCTCCAGGCACCCCTAACTGCTGCCACCAACCACCCCCACATGTGGATTTAAGGGAGAAATATCAAGATCATCTTTGGAGGCCATGACAAGTACTGAATAATCAGGAGATGGAAGGAGGGTGCAGGAAGAGCAAGTTCATTTAAAATTTCTACTTTTTTTAATGGATAGGATCTGTATATACAAGTATGGAAATGTTCAATTTCAACTGTTAATCATGTTTTTCACTTATCCAGCACACAGCAGAATTGCCCTGAGTGCACTGAAGAGTGTGGCTCTCAGTCTTTCCAATGCCCTTTCATTTGAGCAGCAGGTGAGAAACAATTCCCACTGGACGTTGGTCCAAGGGTGCAAGAGGGATGTGTGTATTCGGGATTGTTCTCAGTATTGGTCCTGCAAACTCTTATTGAAAATAATGTAAAGCTTCCAGTCTGCTTTTCTAAGACACTTTAAAGCAGACTTTTGAACATGCATGTACTGAAGTAACATGACAACAGGAAATTCAGGGGTTCAGAGCTATGGTATAGATAAAGGGCTTTTTGGACCAGAGTACAAGGAGTTAAACAGCAGTAACACACTTAAATGTAGTTTCACACTGGAATGTTGCAAATCGTGTTGCTTGTCTCAAGGTCTTGCACACAGAGAAGTTGTGAGATGCAGTCTGATTCAGAGCTATTCAAGTTAGCTATGGTTTGGCAGCCTCAGGACTGTGTTTACACACTATTTTGCATTTCTGTTCAAGTAAGTTCTCCTGAAGTTTTAGGCATTCCTGCAAAGCTACAGCAAAAGCAATGTATATTTTCCATAGGATCCGTGGCTTTATGGGAGAACCAGCCATGCAGCCTGTCTAGTGTGAAGGGAATCCTGTAATGAATTGGAAAGGAAGAATGGGAAAATGTCACAGAAATAGTTTGTTCTTTGGGCCGGTATAATTTTCTGTCACTAGCCAGTAATTGGGGGATGTTCAAGCAGAGATGACTTAGTGCTGTGCTTGATAAAATGTAGTAACCTTGACTGAGGAAATTCACACAATATTAATAAAAATGGAAAACTGTGAAATCAAAGCATTTGCAGGTGAGTAGGGAGGCTTCATCTTCCTTCCCACAATTTACCATCTTTTATTGCTGAGGCTCAAATGACCATACATTGGTACATGGATACATGGATAAATGACTATTATCACAGCACCTGGCTTTACTTTTCCTTTGAAATGATAGGAGAAAAATTAATACAGAAACAGCAGCCAGGTGAAAGCCACTGTAACAACAGCCATTCTTTGTGATGTGCTGCATCCTAAGCTGATTTTTACTAAATATTTACGCTTGTGTATCTCTTGTGTATCACTGAGAGGCATTCATGTCTTCTGCATGATTTCATCAACTCCTGCAGCCTGAAGCACCCCAAGGCACCCTGAACTTTGCCACACAAAAGCTGATGTATTCTCCGTGTATGGGCATTGCACAAGACCCCCTCCATCCCGCAAGGGACGCCCACCCTGAAAGCCCTAAGGGCTTCTGGAGTTCCTGATGTTTCTTCTGGATTTCACCTTTGGCGGGAAAAAAAGGATGTACAGTTGAATACGGCACTGGAAAGGGAGAGATGTGTGGGGAAAATATGCTTCTAAATGTTTGGAAGGATAAAAATTACCTCCTTTTTTTCGTGAGCTCCGTGCAACAAATTCAGTCCAGGAATTAGTTATCCAAATTACCTTTTCCTTTTATCTAACGTAATAAACACTGTCACACTCTTAACTAATGTTTCATTTTTGTTTGTAAATGTGATATCGGATACTTAATTAGGCCAATAATTATCCACACATTAGTGTGAACTTTTTGAAGTATAATGGTAACTTGTTAAATGTATAATTATTACTGCTGATAATTAGTAACCTTTTTTTATATGCATCACTGGTCCTGCAGAAAATATAATGTTTGCAGTACTGAATGGTGAAATTCAGGGAATTTACATCTCACAAAACCTTGACCTTCTTCTTCTAGAATTTTTCATATGTTGGATCCTCAGTTATACTCTACATTTATAAGAAACTGCAATTTTGAATGTCCTGCTAACTCAATAGCTGTCTGTTGTTTTTGAAACAGGAAAATTGCATCTTTTGTGTCATTATTATGAAGACATTTAACTCTCCTTTGATGCAACTAGTTCTGTGTGAAATCTTTGCTTTTTTTTACCTTTGGAAGTTCAAATAGCAGGCATTTGATTCCACAGCTGAAATTCTCTCTGAGGAGGTTTATTTTTAAAGATCCAAGTTTGATGCATATTTTCCATTTCACTCCAGAAATTTGAATGACAAAACACTAAAGAAAACTTGAAGATTAAATACTAATTCCTGCTGAACACTTTAGAAATACTTCCCTAGCCTGACCTATTCGTTTTATTACCATACAGGACTGTGTTGCACATAAATTTTTATGTGTGTGTGTGTCCATATATATAGGAAGGTACCCATCTACATATGCTCTCTATATATACAATTTATATGCCCATTAAGTACAGAACCATATGTTTTACAATGCAATAGCTTCACTGTTATTCAGTCAGAAGTTAAACATTTCAGAAGCTGAGGTACTTCATGTAACCATAACTATGGTCCTTTGCCTATGGCAGTCTTTAACAAGGTGATCATGCATTACTTCTCAAATAATGCATCCATGTGCAGCTTTTTATTTTAAAAGCTGCAATGTTTTAAACCTAGAAAATTCTCCAGTCTCTCCCCCAGGAGCTCATCTTACATGATTCAAAGTCAGTGAAAGCATTCTTACTGACAGCATGGAGAGCTCCACTCCTTAAGCCAGTCCATCTTCTATTCAAAGGCAACTTTAATGTGGTACTTCAAACCCTGAATTGTCAAATTTTCCCTTCATTATTTCACAGGTGTGGTAGTATTTACCTGAGTTTCATTTTGGACCATTTATTCCTTTTTTAATAACAATTATTTATGAAAAACATTTACTGGGAATGCTGATCAGATCCTTTCTGATGATACAGAAGACTCCTATATCTACTCATCTTCACCCATAGTAAGGGGTCATAATAATAAAAAAAATTACTATCCAATTTATAGAGGAGCTAAGGATTTTGATTTTTTAAATTTTTGACATAAATTTTCTAAGGACAATTTTTATTTTAATTTTTTAAAAAGCAAAATTATTCTACAAAATTTTTCTAAATAAAAATATCTTTATTGGGTTTAACTACCTTAGTCCTTAGTAGAAGTTGTAATTGAACCTTTTTACATATACAATTCTCTTTTCTGGGATTATCTTCTCGGATGTATTCTTACTCGTATTTTCATATTGTCTTCCATTTCACCTAAAGAGAACCCCTAGTGTACCAAAACTTGAGTATCTAACTAGAGAGGTCCCAATATTTGAAGCTACCTAGATTCAAATGGACCCTTAGAAGAACACCATTTATAAATTTTTGATAAAGCTTCAAATTTGGATTGCTTATTTAAGTGAAATGTAAAGGACCTTAAAGGTGACATCTAGATACACTTGTTCCTTAACCAAGTTGCAAAGCAGATGAAAGGAAATAAAACTAAAAGAGAATGATCAAGAAGGGCAATGAAAAGCTAAATAGTTCCCTCTTGTATTAGAGTGGCAATAACTTTTGGCGCTTTGATTTGCAGCTTTGCAAATTGGGAATATCATGGCTGTTTCTGAGGTTTACACAGCACTTAACAGATAATTAAAATTGTCTACATGCTAAGTATTTCAGCCATACGTGGTATTTTAAAGGCAATACCCAGACATGCATATCAAAGCACTGTAAGACCACAGTTTTTTTGTACATCATCTGGGCAAAGAAAAGACGTTTTCTTCAGTTTTCCATAACCCATTCTCTTTCCTCTGCTTTGAATGTAGGAACTTGGAAGAGCTGTACCTGGAGCCATAGTGGAATACTAAATACAGTATGAAACCATTGGGCTGTATTTCCGTTGTTTGTTGTTTTTTATTTTTTAATTCATAAGGGTGATACATAAGGAAAGAGGCAGTAGAACTTATTTTTAACTCTTTCAGCCTTGCCTGTTCTGTGGCTGGCTCCTCTGGAAGTCATTGTGCTTTAGGAGATTACTACCTGTGCAAACTTGGCTGGAAGCAGAGAGCTCTATCACCATGCTGAGCTCAAGTTAATATATGCTGCCTCTTAGTAAACCTTGCTAATTTGAGTTCAGCACTGTGCTAGCTTTAATTAAATGGCTTCTAATTCAGAGCTGGTTCATACCTTGGCTCCTAGCCCCATTCATGGGAAGAGTCAAATTTGTCTGCCCACAGTGATATGACAAATCCCCACAGTTATTACTGAACTCTTTACTGAGTTGGTTCAACTTGGCACTGTGACAATAGGGGCCTGCCTTACTAGGATCAGTGTGAATGTTTATTTTCCATCAGATGCTTAGGGAGTCAGGGAAATGTACATTAAAATATCTCATCCTTTATTTAGAAACATAAAGGAAAATATTGTATCTGTTCCACTTTTCACTTCCAGAAGTTACCAAAACAGCTAGACAAACTTTCTGATTAAATAATATAAACACGGGAGAAGAACAGCCAACAGTGTCATAAAGTTAATAAAAATATATTTTTATTTGGATTGGAAATAATGTAATTCTCCTTCATTTTTTTCCCTTTTCAATTATCATTTCTGTTTTGAAATGATGAGAGCAATCAACATCTGCCAAAAGCAAATGATGTATCAGTTTGCCATAAATTTCCTGTCAAGTCTGAGCAAGTGTAAAAATGCTAAATGTAACATTAATTGATCATTTTAACATACTAGAAATGCTAAATTGCTCCATAAGATGAAAATTCTCATTTTTGCCATGTTTAGAGTATCCTTTTCTAGGGCAACTACTTTACTACTGTTCAATGACCATGCAATGGAAATTAATTTCATATTCTTTCTCCATCATTGCAAATTATTTTAATTACTTCTGCCAAAGGTAATTGGCACAATCATCAGAGGTTAGCAGATCATTTGGGAATGTTTATTTTGCCAATTTATCTGTTCTTGAAATATCAGTATTAAATTATTTTTCTTTTGTTACAAATACATATAGAAGAGTTGGAGTGTATGTGAGTGTTTTCTAGGAGAACCTGTGACCTCAGGGTTCATAAGTTAATACATTTATTCTGGTTACTAAAGCTTAACTGAATGTTAATGCAACATTTCAAATACTATAATCTGAAGGCTTTTGTAAAAGCAATATTTTTGTATTGTACAACAGGACTGTATTTATATAATGAGAAAGCATAATGTGCTCAAAATATTGAAGTTCTTGGCCTCCTGCTGAGCATTTGATATTGAAATATACTTAGTTATAGACTTTGAAATTGATGCCCCTTTTCATTCTGGGTTGAATTTGCACCCTTGCTACAGTAATTTCACTTTGCATTTCTGCACATAATAATTGTGAGACTGATTCAACAAGGGAACAATAAAGAGAGACAGAGTTCTGCCTGAACATCAGACAGTGTTATTTTAATGAAACTTGAGTTTGAAGGACTAAAACAATAAACACTGCAAAATGTCCAAACCAGGAGTTCAGGCAGTGATTTTTTTGGTCCTTTTTCACCCTTGCAGTTTTTGGAGCTGAATTTCTGTGAAGTGAGGTATAAGTGTAAAGGACAGCAAACTTTTGACCTCTGTGGTCACTCCTGCAGCAGAGTAAGGAATCCTGTATTAAGCATCCATCACCTGTAGCCTCCAAGCACTTAACTGTTGATATGGACTCCTGAATAAGGAAATGCAGCAAGGGTGTAAGAAAGACTTATATCTTCCTAATCCTAAACTCAGTATCAATTTCACCTTATGTATTTGCTCTGCTGAGGACTCTTAATTAACTCCCAAGGCAAATTGACTCAGGAAGGTGACTGGCTCTTTTCATTCTGCGCTCAATCATCACTGCCATAAGCAGCTACAATCTTTTGCTCTGTGAATGTGAGTATATTTTTAATGTTCATGTCAGAGCTGAAGTGCCCTCAAAACATTATTATATTGCATTGGGATAATAAGCATCTCAAGGAGACATTCACAAGCTGAGCAGATCCTCAGGCCCTTGGAAATGGTTGCAATACAAGCACTTTGAGGACACACCGTTTCAGCAACACTCTGAAATTTGGGAGGGTGGTGGTTGTCTCCCAGAAGGCATTCCACTTTGGTGGCTTTCTCAGAGACAAGTTTGTGTAGACTGTGCCCACAGGACAGTCAGACCCCAGGCACAGTCCTGCTGAGAGGTTCATTGGCATGAGGCAAGTTCTTTCAATCAAGTTAAGAGCAGTGCATTTCTCATTCGTGAAATTTTGGCCCCTTTGAAGCCAATAGGTGTCCTGCTGTCATCTTGCAGTGTGAAAGGTGTTTAAGCTCTGAATCTGCAGTAAGCTAAGTGGTTGAATCAGAAAGAAGACTGTCAAATTACTGTTCCACAGAAATTGGTGGTCGTATGCGATTAGTCTGGGGTTTTTTTGGGAGGGAGGTTTTCCAAGATACTTAGGAAGTTACCCCCATTTCAGCTGAATCTAGCTACTGAATTTATTCTTTGTATAACAGCAGATCTCTGCCAATGTCCTTATAATGGTTCCTTTAATATAAGAACAAGAAAACTATATACAGAGGTCCAGGTCCAGCTGCTTGGGTACTGTGGATCCTTTGACTTCAAGACCTGCTGAAAAATCAAATCATGCACAGAGTGGTCTTCTTATTTGATGTATAATTAAATTTAAAAATGAAAAAAAGTCTGTGCCAGTTCAAATCCTAATGCTGCAAACTGACATCAGTAAACTGACATGCCAGCACTGATGTAGCGAGACTTTCATCAGTCACCAACCTGATTATCTCATGCATTGGCCCACTGATGCCAGGGACATAAAATGAAATTCCAGACAGTAGAGTTTTTCAGTGTAGTGAAACCAGAGCCTTTCCAATTCTCATCAGATCACTTTCTTAAGACACATCACCTTCTAAAATTCAAATTTGATTTTATGACTTGGCTCAATAAGGGAGCAGAGTGGGCAATGTGATGATGATGGATTTTTATACGAAGTCGGTATCACTTAAGGTTATTGTTAACCCTCTCTCTCCCATCACTCTAGACATTCAGGTTTCCTACAAATATTTCTCTGTGATATAGCTTCTTTAGACATTAGCACTCCCTATGATATTTCACAAAACATGTTTCCAATTTCTTTTTCCTTAGCTTGAGAAATGTGGTAATCAACTTTCTATGGAAAATTATTAGGGGCTATATTAATTTCAGGTATATCCCAGCAACAACAGCTGTGACGTGTTTTGAAGGGGAGTGTGGGTTATTCCACTCACTGTTGGCCTTCATTTGGCCCTCCGACTCAGGAGCTATTGATATGGTTGTTCTCAAATTTCAGTCCTCTTCTTTTCCTTCTTTTCCCAATGCAATTTCTATACACTTGCCTGTTGATTTGCTTCTCTTCAGTACTTTTCCTCCTGCATGAACATAGGGGTTTATATTTCTGTGGTATTTTCCCTGACTTTGCATTGCTGTCTTCACTGCCCTTCACTTTGCTGAACCCATTTACATCTCTGTAAGGAGTGAGAGAGAAATAGCACCCTTCAGTGCCCCATTTGCTCATCTCATTGCACAGGTGTAAAAGACAAGATAGGAGATTGTCAGGAATTAGGTCCGGCTCAAGCTACTCAGGCATTGAGTTATGCTTGCAATTTGAGGTTTAGAAAACATGGAAACCATTAATTTTCATGTTATGCAGTTGTGCAATGGTATGGAATAGCATAAAATCTTACTTTGATCCACAGTCACTACTTATTTCTGTGCAGTAGCAAACTCTGAGCGAACGTGAAATTAAATGCAAGTTTGTAAGCCCGGAATTGGGCAGTGTATGGTCTTTGAGATACCTGGTTTTGCTGCAAACAATTCATGCTATTCTGTACATATTCTTTTGCTTGTAAACAATTCCATTTTCTGTAGGTTCCCAGGCATAGTTTAGTACTGTTGATATGAAAAAGTTTTCACCTCAGCCGGCCATTCTTCCCTCATTACAAGGTCATTCATTTGCTCCCCTACCAATTTCTGAGCTATGCAAATAACTGATAGAAAAGTGGGAGCCTGTTCACTGTGATGTTTTAGAAAATGAGGTCATGCAGCAACTGCTTTGAGAACACCTTAGGTTTGTGTGGATATGGAAGATTGGGTCCTGAGAGAGAAGAGAATGGACAGCTGAGGAAGGAAATAACCACAACTCTTTACTGTAAACCATCTTGCCTGTGCTATCAGATCCTTACATATGTGTATATTTTGAGATCATTAATTATTTTGAATTTGTGAGTTATTCTGTCCATTAATCCAAGCTTCTATTCAGAAATCCAATGCATCTCAAAGTTTTGGTTTGATGCTGGTTTATTATGAAAGTTATTACACTGAATCACTTAAAAAAACTTTGAGAACTTTGCTCTCAGACCAAGCTTGCACGGTGACCTGAATGACATGCAATGTTTTCTCCTGGTTTGAAATGTATCTGCATTGTGTCTTTGGAGACGCACGTAATGGTTGGGGTTGGAAGGGATGCCTGGAGCTGCTCTGCTTCAGCTTCCCTGCTCAAGCAGAGCCATCCAGGACTGTGTTTCCCTTCCAAGGAGGGAGACTCCACCACCACTCTGGGTGACCTGTGCCGGTGCTCAGTCACCCTCACAGGAAAAAAGTACTTCTTGATGTTCAGAGAGAACCCCACGTGTCTCCATTTGTGCCCATCACCTCTTGTCCTGTCTCTGGGCACCACAGAGATCCTGGCTCTGTCCTTTTTGCACCCTCCCTTCAAGTATTTGTAGACATTGATGAGATTCCCCTGAACCTTCTTTTTTCAGGGCTAAACAGTCCCAATTCTCTCAACCTTTCCTCACAGCAGAGGTGCTCCAGTCCCTTAATCCTCTTTATGGCACTTCACTGGACTGTCTCTAGTAGCTCCAAATTCAGTCACCTATACATTCTTAGGGTAAAATTTAGCCCTGTGGTTTTTTTTTAATTTTTTTTTTTTTTTAATAATTCTGGCTATTTTAGGAATACTTAAAGTGGAAAAGTAATGAGAAAATAAGAATATCTAATTTATTTTCAATTTCTTTTTTCCTGCTAGATCTGCTTAAGAGGCTGTGGTCTTGTTCTAAGTAATTTAAGAAATGAACAAAGGAACAACTTATATGGGAGATTAATGAGTGTGAGGGACTTTGGTAATATGGCAGTAAGTACAATAGAAATGTTATAAATACCTAAAAATTCAGCACAGAGATGTATGGGCAAAACTCCAAATGGTTGTCACTGTTGTAAGATGGAAAATAAAACCCTTAATGGGCAAAACCTCTGCCTGTTATTGGTAAGAAGCACTAAAAGTAGCCATTCTTAGGAGCACTTGTGTTTGACTAGCACTTGTTATGCTACAGGAGAGGAGTAGTCGGCCTGAGGAAGAGGTTTTTCTTTGTCATATCAGCATTTTTAAGTAGAGCACAGATGCTTTATGCGTCCAGTCTTGGTTGCATTAGAAGATGTACTGAGCACAGTGAGGAGGACTTTTTTTAAGTGAGAGATGTGCTAGGAATGAATCGTGTGACTAGTGAAATTCTACTTCTTTCATTTGTAAAAAAATACAGCCACTTTTCACTTCTGCATGTTTCCAATCAAGATAGGTGCAAAGTCACATATTTTCCCAGAAGTTAAACAGGTCAGAGTGTACAGTAGCAATTAAGTATTGGGTGTGTGTATGACTAATTAGTGCCATAGGGAAACATATGTCTTGGCTTCTTCCTGGAGCCAATTACCACATGCCTGTGTTCTAAGGCAGGATGAGAAGCAGCCCCGTGCTGAAATAGGAGTGTGTTGCAAAACAATGTGACAAAGAAGGAAGGAAGTATGTGCTGACCAAGCCAATGGGTACAACTACAACAAAGGAAAAAAGTATTTAGGAAACTTCTGTGCTGAAAAAAAGCTCAAGCTACCTTCAAGGGACAGCTTCAGATCATGGGTGCGTAACTTTTTAATTAATGTACAATGCTTAAACATACCCAGCCCATGGTGGAAAAAAAGCATATAACTTATTTTTAGTAACCCCATCAAAGTTGGAATGGAGATAAGTTTTGATACTTCCATTTTTGCTTCGAGTTTATATTCCTGTATTTATAGTGTCACTTTAATTCACTCCATACTCAGTCCTGAACTGTGCTTTACATGGTTGCCTTTGCAGCCTCAGAACATCTCATTCCTCCTGAGAAGGAATCTGAGCAAAACTGAGCAAATATTTTATTCAGCATCAGTATTAAGATATGCAATGGGCTTTTGGCCAGGATGCTTTTAAAGAGTCAGTAAGGATGCAAGTCTAGGCTCATCAACTGACCCAGGGGCTGGGGTTTACTCCCTTCTGCACTTCCCAAAGACAGCAGACACTTCCCAATTCTTCCTCACTTTTAGAGGATGCAGAGATGGTCCCTTTGCCAGTCTTTATTCTGCTGGTATTTCACTATCTTTGGAATTTTCTCTCCTCAAAAGATGCTCCTTAAAAAAGAAGCACAGTTGCAGAAGTCAGGTATAGTTATATGTCTTGGTTACATCTGCCATGTAAATTATTTTTCAAGCAAGATTAAAAATATCATGCTCTCAGTCATAGAGAATGTGGACAGAGTTCAGCTGAAGCTTGGTAACAGAATGCTGGCAGAAACTTTGTGCCATATTCATCGAATATTTGCACAAGCTGGGATTATGTCAGTAACAATGGCACAAATTTGTAAGTTAAGTACACGAATACCTCCTAGCAAATGACAGAGTGACTGGTAATGCCTTCTAACTCTGTGATTTGCTTCAAACTTAGGTGTTATCTTACCCAACTCCTGACATGAAGATGTGGCAAGCGCAAGAATGTTTAAAAGAAATAAATCTCTTCAGAATTCTTTATGCTTCCATTTCCACCTTGCATGAATACGCCTTACCATATACATTGCTGCTCTATGATACTCCTTTCAGACCTAGCTGAACAGGATTTTAAAAACTTAAACATGGATTTAAGGCAAGAATATTCATGAATACAAATCTATAGTTTGCTCACACTTAGCATAATCCAGGTACACATTTTTCCTGTGCATTCATTCATGGAAAATGTTACACAGATGAAAATCCCATATAGAAACATGGTTTTTATATTTGACCATCTGTGCTTCTTGCTGCCAAGAAAATGTCCTTTGCCTTTGCTGCTATCATTTTATTGACACTCTTAGCAGGTGGGGCTTTTACGACCATTTTATTATTTTACCTACTTTTAGTCCTTGTCTCTCCTCTTTAGGCCCTCTTAGATGGAAGAATTCTTTAAATATGCCACCCTATTTCCTGCTGCTGTCTTACAACGGAACATTCTGTTCACTCATTTTGTTTCTCATCATGACAGATGCCGTCCCCTCTGGCTTTTCTCTTTCCACCTTGTGGCTTGTTAAGATTCCTGCTTTAAACTTGAGCACACCTCATTTCTCCCCCACCTCCTGTGCATTGACTTTGGGGATCTGTTTGCCCAGCAGCCAGGCTGCTGAAGCTGTGGATCTCCAGGGATCACCCTGCTGCATGAGCAGACATCTTCATGGAATGCGGCTCTGCCCTATCTCCCTGCCAAAAAGAGAGGCAACATAGTCACAGCTGAAAGAGCCAACACAAAGAAGGAAAGAAAGACTGGCCATCAGTGTCTGGAATTGACCCTTGTTTCTGTTTCTGGGTTTGTGGAGGATCTTTCTGTGTTTTTTCTGAGCACAACCCACCTGGATAACCCAGAGGAAGCCCAGCTCAGGCAGTGACCAGTCCTTTCCAGCAAAGACACTCATTGTCTTTCTGGTGGGGACCTCTCTTCTCCAAAGGAGGGGTCTCTGGATGTGCCCCAGCAGCGTGTCACTGTCTGATTCCCACACTGCCCTTCCGAGAACAGACAAGGGTGCCTGGTGGCTTCTGAGGGCTGGCTTTGCTGATGTTCTGCCAGGGGTCAGCCCGGGTGTGGTGCTGGGCAGACATGGGTCTGACCAAGCTGCACTGGGTAGGGTCAGTGCCCATCTGGAAGTCTGGTCCTTAAGGTCAAGCTTTGAGCCACCCCCACCCCTTGGCTTTTATGTGCAAAGTGCTGCTAATTATGCTCTTCAGCTTTTATTTTTATTTCCAAAATTCATTGGCAGGGCACTGCCTTGTGCATTTTAAGATGAGCCTCAAGAAGGTATTAATAATACTACACGAAGGTTCTGGGCGTAATCAGGAAAGGCCTTGGCTTTCTTTCAAATAAAAATTCAGTTTTGATCCAAACCCCCTGTTGGTACTTACAAAATCACCATGAAAAAGTTGCCCAAGCTCTGATTCATATACATTCCTGTACTGTTTCTTGGTACATCTGTAATCACAGGGATGTAACAAATGGGTAAACAATTTGTCACATCTTTAATAAACTGGACAAAAGAAAAATCAAGATCATGTTCCAAACCCATTTAACAGAAACTCATCGAATTATTTAGTGTAATTGTGGTCTCCTGAATTTTGATTTGTTGCCAGACTGTATTATTTAATGCACTCAGAAATGAAGAATTGGTATTCCAGTGGCACAATGTATCAGAGCAACATCAAAGATATTTATAGCTTGTGTGACTGAGTTGCACATGAGTTTTAGGAAAATATTCTGTTTAAACACACTTCGTTGTGGTTTTTTTTATATTGAGCATTATCAGGGATAACAATATTTCATTGGAGGCAGATGACTATCCAGAAATATAATTAATCATGATTATTTATGCCATACCTAATTATCAGGAAATAGCCCCAGGGATACACTTCAGTTATATTTCAGAACCTTCAGAGTATAATTACTTTGCTTTGTACTAAATATTCTTTCCATACTCTTGAAGAAGTTTAGAACGTATTTATAAAAAAAATAAGGTCACAAGGATAGAAATAAATAATGTGCAAGCAACTAATGAAAATATGTGCATTTGGGGAAGTTCTGAGTTATTACAAGGAAGTACAATAATTTAATTCTCTTTATAATTAGGTAAAAGAAATAGCTTTCTACTGTATTTTTTAATATGTGAGCACACTAGCATAACAGCAAGGACTTTCAACCATAGACCTTTTAAAATTCTGTTAATGTGGTGCAAAGTGGATTAAAAGTTGGAAAAAATTACAATGCTACCTAAGGGTTTGAATTCTCAAAGACTTTTCATTTTTAAATTTTGAAACCTATTTTTCAGTGAGGACCTGTCATATTCTAAGGAGTTTTATAGCTTCTGGTGCTGCTGCAAAAATATTTAGATGCATTTGTATCTTATTATTTATAACACATTGTGTGTAATTAAAGCATTTAATAGGAGTTGTAAAATTAGTTAGGCAACGTACATGAGTGTGTATGTCTGTAATTTACATTCTTGGTTGTTAGCAATACTGAATACCTTTAAAATGAAGAAAGGATAAGACTCAATATAAGACCTCAAAACATGCACACACTTGTGGACCTAAGCTATAATTTTATTGAAGGGCATACTGCACAAAAAAGTCATTCCTGTATAAATGGAAACCTGGACATTTATTTTTACAAAAATAAGGTTTTTTCCCCTTAGTTTTGCTTTGTTGTGGTTTTTTT
>WEKY01020312.1:194642-262510 GCA_013390045.1 Picathartes gymnocephalus | reverse complement strand
TTTTTTTTTTTTTTTACTTAGGTCATGCTTAGGAAAGTTATGTATTTCCAGTTATTTTTTTAGCTGTCAGAATATGGGCTTGGAGGGTCTCATTGAGTACAGCCTTTCGGTGTGCGCTTAATGTGGAAGTTGGAGCTCCTGCCCTCAGTGCAGGTGGTTCAGGTGCTGTCTGTGGTTACACGTGGCTCGTAGCAGCACCCAAAGCCTCAGCACGGCTGACGCTGCCCCCAGTGAGCTGCCCGGGAGCTGTCATGGAGCCAGTGCTGATCTCTGGGGTCTCCCTGGTTTCACTCCTCAGGACTAACCCTACACAGGTCCCATGGACTTTGGGATGAGGTTTCTCCAAAGCTCCTGCTGAGACTTGTCTGTGGCTCAGTTACCCAGAGGTGAGGAGCCTTGGCAGCCACATCATTGCTGCACTTAATGCCCATACCCTGGTTTTAATGTCCATGTGGTTTGTGACACAGTTTTGAAACCTCTGCAGGGTTTGTCTCTGCAAAACCATCATTACAGTGTATTTAGAGGATTATTCTCTTTGTTAAATTATTAAACCTGCTTAAATATTATGAGGAAAAATAAAAGCAGGCATTATTTTAAAATGCTAAGAAGGAATGCCTCATGTTAGAGTTGAAAGTCAGGAATCTCCTTTTAACACTGCGCAGACAAATACAGAGATTTGGTAGAATTTACCGTAGAGACAGTCCTCAGATAAAGTCCATTATGGTTTAATGGCAGCACAATGTTTATCTAAACCAGTGATGAAAATCAATGTGTACACTTGAACTGCCACCCTATGTCTTCTGTGTATATAACCTTATGGGAAACTGAATGTTATCTGGTGAAGTATTTCCTTATTAAATATCTGTTTTTTTCCTATATGCTATCCCACATTTTTATTCTCTGTTTGCTTCCTAGCCCTAGATGGACTATTGTTTTTTGTTATTTTTCACCTATTATTTGAAACAGCATTAGCATAGAAGGCAAAGTGTTTTGGTAATTGAACATTCAGTTAATTAAACCAACTTACATTGGATGCCAGAGTTATGAATTGACCACTTTCCCTTGGCATTTTCGCCTTGTAAATTTATCCACTTCCCTGAGATTTCTGAGCATTACTGTCTAAGTGTGCACTGCTTCTTGATGCTGATGAACAGAAGCAACCTTCCTTTAATAAGGCACCAAGGTGGAAACTGTGATCTAGTGACTTTTTAGAGAATATTAAATGTTTCATTTTAATTTTTTGCTCCCAATATGCCAGCCTCCAAAGGCAAACCCTAAGAAAGATGCTGCAAAAATTATTTATCTGATGTTGATTCAGTTTACGCTGAGGTGAGCTCAGGTACTTCCCTGAGCAAATTCCCTGAAGCAGTGAGTGCTTGAGGTGAGAAGCTGTCCATCTCCAAAAGGCTTAGGGGAGCTCAGCTGCCAGCAGCATGTGGGAAATGAAAAGAGGAAAAAAAAAACCAAAAAAAAAAAAAAGGAAGAGAATTCTAGGAAAGAGAAAGAGATCTTCATCTAATCTTAACATGCTATTTTTTCCAGAAGGAGCCATGTTGTGTTGGTCTAAATACCTTCCCTACCATCCCATGGCTGGTTTGATCCAGGGCTTCTGCCTAAATTCCTGGGCCGGGCCAGACACCTCAGCTTTCACCACATTTCCCCAGATAGGAAAATATTCCTTTCCTAAGCACCCTCCAATGGTTTGAAATGTGTGCCATAGCCGCCAGAAAGCCTCAGCTCAGTTCTAGCTATACAGAAATCATGGGCAGGACAGCTGTGAGGGAAAGGAGTTTGCCAAGCTGGGAAAAGTGGACGGTGGAGGTCTGAATTTTCTGAAGTTTTGATCTGGCACGTTGGGAAAAATGGGAGAGGTCAGGGCTGCTTTTCCCAAGGACACAACAGAAGAAGGGGGATTATTATTTTATGCATGGTGCACATGAAATGATCCACAATAGAGGTTTTTGATGAGATAGACACAGAATGATTTAGATAAAGCTTTTCCTCAAAGACAAATTCTCAGTCTTGTTCTAGTGTTGCTGGTAGGAGCCTACGGCACATCCTCTGGTATAAACAAATACACACTGCCTTCCACTGAAGGTTTTGGAGGAAAATAGGTTTTTTTTTTCCCCTTTTTTACCCCCCTCTTTTCCCCTTTGCCTATATGTGGAGTTTTGAAGGCAGCTTCTGCATTGTTAAAAGAAATTATTCCTTGACCATTTAATTTTTCTCACATTCCATTTATTATTTTACACCTTCTCTATCTCCCAAGGTTTTTTCTGCAGAAGGAGAGATTTGGCTTATGGCATCCATCACATGTAATTGATCTCTGTGGTTGTAGACCCTGGAGCGTGACTTCAATGAGAAATCCACTCCAAGCATAAGCTGGGAAAATAATCTCCTTTCTTTCAAAAAACTGCAAGCTCAGTAGGGAAAGAATGACAAGGTTCTGGCAAATACTCTGCTGTTTGTATACATATTGTTTCCTGGCATTTTATTTCAAATTTTTCCAGAGTGGAAATCCATCTTTTATCAGACAGTTCTCTCCTCCAGTTTTGCCAAGACACAGCAGAATAGAAGAACTATTTTTTAAATTACTCTCTATTCAAATTGTTTGAAAACCTATTAAATCACTACATATAAAATTTGGAGAGAATTTAAAATTCTTTCTGGAACATATTTACAGTTGCTGAGGCTCAGAAACAATGCAAGGGAAAAATGCTTTTACATAGTACCAAGTTCCATATTTCTTACAGTCATTTTAGCCACTATAGATAATCTCCTAATTTTTGAATATTCAGTGCACAGTAGAGACATCTGTACAGGTATTCACTGTACATCCATCCCAAAGGAAGGAAATTGGGAAGCTTATAGAAATGAGCACCTTTGTACCATTGTTCTGGTTTTTTTGCCTTGTCTTAAATTCAACAATGACCTTGGTTTATTTGCACTAGTGCATGGCAGTAATGACCTTGACCTCCAGAGTCATCCTGGTTACCTCAGGTCATTTGGAACATGAAGAAACTGAAGCTCACGGAGCTGTGCCCTTTAAAACTGGCTTAGGTTTCTCTGTATGACTCCTCATTTAGTGGGTAGAAGTCCTCTGACCCTGTAGGATTTCTGTGTAATTTTAAAGACTTTTCTTTTTAAACATTTAGTAATGGTGATATACATGTTCATACTTGACCATATTTCCACTTGCTTGCCCAGCACACCCCCTGTTATCTGGCCACTACAGGCACCTCAGCTGGAAAGACAGAAGGGAAGCAGTAGCCCCTATGAATGGCAGCTGAAAATGTCTTCAGGAAACTTGCAGATAACGGGGCCGTGGATATGAAGGTAATGAAGGATGACCCCTGCATCCATGCTACATGTGAGAATATGAAGACATTCATCAGTACCGTGACTTTTCTCAGTTGACAGTTGATTCAACTACTTTGCTGAGGTATGTAATTCTTTCCTTCTTTTTTTGTTTGTAACAGGGGAGGCTCATTTTATGACATCAAAAATATATTAAAATTCTTTTTAATTTCAATAACAAAGAACGAGAATACTGAAAAAACTAGACATCTATTTGTGACATCTTTAATAAACCTTTCCCTTTAAAAAATCTTTTAAGATGTTAATTCCATTAAATATTAATTTGGAAATATTTTTCTGATTTATATAGAAGGAATAAGAGTCTTTTATAAAGTTCTCAGGTTGGAATTTTAAAATCCTGGTTTGGGTAAAATGCAACATTATATTAAGTGATTTCTTTTTATTTATGAACTGTTCGATTCACTACAAATTGTCATCAAACTGTCACGAACAGCAACAGCAAGAACATCAAAGACAAGAGGCAGCAGCAGAAGAGTTGTCTGCCAAAAGCTGTTTAGACAGGAAAGTGTCTTTATTTCTAAGGTGTCTAGACTAGGTTTTCACTTTTCTTTTTCTTACCTTTTATGCACTCATTAATAGTTGCATATTTTGCTAGAGAACTCTAAATGCTGGTTTTTCTTTTTATTAGTGTTAAATGCAAAACAAAACCAATCATTAATTCTGTCTGCTGTTAAGTAGATCTAGACTCTGGGTGCCGTTAACAGTAGACAAAATGAGCAATACAGATTAACAAGTATTTTGATTGCAACGCTTGTTAAATTCAGCTAAAATACAATAGCATTTTGTAGACTTAAGAACCTCTTTTTTAAGAAAAATTTTCATCAAGATCTAGCTTTTGCTTTTTGGTTTCTGTCTTTTTAATTTCAAATCTTTGCACGTGTGACACACTTTTTTGATTTTCACATAGCCACTGCAATAATGCATTTTCTATATTTATTCAGCATTAGATACAAGGGGGACTCAGGTAGTCAGTGCAATAATTTTGAAGAGCCTCACCAAAACCTGTTGAAGTCAAGAGAACATCCTACATTGACCTCAGCAAACATGTTTAGAAAGAATTTAGAGATGTCAATTGAGCATTTCGATAAAGCCTTTCAAGTGTAAATTCAGTAGCTGCATATTCCTTTCTCTCCATGTCACCTCATTACATCTCATTGCAAAAGGTCCAAGAAATAGCAAGGGATACATTTCCTTTTATTAGGGAGCAGTGGCAAGGAGCTGTTGCTGATGTTTGTTTTGCCCTGACTGTTATTCTCAAATTCAGTGAAATACAACATGGAAATTAAAATATCGAAAAGAAAATACAGTAATTGTGAGTTTCTGGCCTTTTCTACTGAATACTGAAATATTTCTATAGGCTGTGGTCCCTGTGGCTGGTGACAAGTTCTGGCTGGACGTGACTGAACATTAGAAATGTCTTTTTTTTTTTTCCCAATCTGAATCTTTATGTCTGAGTAATTATGAAATCTCCAGAGCAGGGAATTCTTCCAACCAAATATATGCATCAGAGAAAAATATTAATCCTACAAACAAGACACGAGATAGCACATCAGTCTGTTAGTAACTGGCTCCTTTATAACTCTGCAATAGTCTTTTCCTGGCCCATAAATGTTACTCAAGAACACAAAGTATTTTCCACTTCCTAAAACATAGAATCTTTACATCCATATATCTGAAAGCTTTAATTTTTATAATTCTATTACAAGCTGCAGTAAAGAGGTGAAAATTCAAAATCCCCAGTGAAAAGGGGCACTTACACAAAGTTTATTGTTAAGTTAGGCATGACACGATTATTTTTTCTAAAACTAAAGCCCTGTGCAGGAATTTGGGCTTTTTATTTTATCTTGTGTTACACTTTTATAGCATATGGTGTTATGTAATATATTTTGAAATATGAACTTATTTTGAAACCAAGCCTCAAAGCATTTATTTCTGGAATAAATTAAACCCTCTAATTTTACTGTGTCAAAAAAGTTTTTTGTTTTTTTTTTTTTTATTCCAGACTCAAAGCATTTCTTCAGAACAAGTTTAAGGGACCATCATGTGTTCCCTCAGGTTATTCTAGTAGGTCTAGTATTTTGACTGCAAGAGTCTTGCACAGAAGTTGCCTCTATCCCCATCTGGATTTTAGATGGTGCCAGAGTGTAAGTAAGGACCAGTAACAAAGAATAACCATAAGCAGAAAAAGTAAAAAAGAAACAAAGAAAGTATGAGTTTGCTTGAGTGTAGGCAGCAGCATGCCTCCACACTTTCAATTCCCCTGTGGTCAGGTTCCATTTAGCACTTAGACTGCTTTCATACATATATATGTTTTCCCTGAGCTAACAAATATTTCTTCTTCTTAAGGATGAATTTTAGGTGGAAATGAACATGAAGGTAGTGCATGTGAAAGGTGTGACTTTGAGGGCTGCTGAGGCCATCGAAACATTTTAAAAAGTAGCTTAGATACGTAGAGTTGAAAAAGCTAGGACAGTAATGTGACACTGGCAGCAGAGAAGGGTTTGAGGGCCTCTTCTCAAAAGGAGGAGTTAGCTAAAATTCCCTATCGAACTAGTGGGGAAAGAATGCTAACGAGAAAGAACAAAAACATCCTGCCTAGTTTGCCAATGTCCTGATTTATGTACTGCATCAGGACTCTCCTTTTGCTTCCCCTCCTCTTTCCAGATCTATTGCTGTGGATGAAGAAGATTTCTATAGAAGAAGTGAGCAGCTGGAATTAACCTTGTGCACGTGTATTAAGCAGAAAAAAACAAAAACAAAAATAAAACCACCAAACAAAACAAATGAAAAAAAAACCCCAACAAAAAAGGTCCAAAAACAACCAAGGGAAAAGATAAAAGAGAGAGACAGACTGCAAAAAGAAAGACAAATAAAACAACATACTAAGTCACTTGATTGACTCAAGCCTTTATTAGCCAGAAACCATGGTGATCATTTAGCTGCTGGTATTTGAAATGAAAGAAACTAGTTTTCTACAGATCAAACCACCAAGGACAGAATCGCAGCAAGGAAAGCAAATGTTGGTATTATCTAGCCAGTTAAAATGCCTGCTTTATCTGAACATCTACCCAAAGCTGGAAAGTAGTAGCATTGCAAAAGTGAGAATAGGATTATTTTTACATTTAAAATAGACATGGGTCTTTCTGATTGTATGTGACTGTCCCTGCAGCCAGCTGGCAGGGAGCAGCCACCATCCAAAAACGTACAAGACCATGTGCTGCACCCAGGCACCGCTGCCTCACGTGGTTCCACGATGCTCTGTCCTCGTGCCAACTCCATGAGTATTTCTGAGCTGTAAATTGATTTAAAAACGCTCATAATGACCTGCTTGCATCAAATCAATCAAAATTCATTACTGAGGTAATAAAGGTGCATTAGAAACTGTCATAGATTTTCTTAATCACTCCCTTGGATTTCCAGGTCTTTGGTATTCAGACACATCTTCAGCAGCTGAGCACTTCCCAATATCTTCATAAAGTGAGTGAGTGAAGGTGGGTCATGAAAAAATACAAAAGTGTTGCACGCTGACTATTCAACAGGCTGCTTCTAGATTACAAAACAGCTGGTTGAAAACAGACTCGATGGTGCTGTGCTACATAAAATGTATATTTAAATGGTGTAGAAAGCCATGCTGGAAGGAACATGTATGCAGGTCCCTCTGAGAGCTGGTGCCAGGGAGTGCTGACCCGGCCTCAGCACATGGTGCCTGCACACGTAGCATTTACTGATATTGACACAAGGATGCTCCTATCTTCCTGGTATTTTTCCTGAACCTGGCAATGTTGCTGCTTTGAGCCCTGCCCAAGTTAGTAGAAAAAAACTCAAAACCAAATCCCCTCCATCTTCACAAGTTTGTTCCACTTATTCTTTTGAATCCAGTCTGGCCACCTCTCCTTGTTAGTGGCAATCACCAGCAAGCTGCCCAATTTTACTGAGGTCACAATGGTGACAGGATTAGGACAAGTTATGCTTTCCTTTTTGGCCTGACACTGAGCTCCCTTCATTAGGCAGAGCTCTTCATAGATGCTAGAGTTAGTGCAAGAAACCTGGAGGTGAGAGAAGGAGTCTAGAAATGGTGAGTGACTTCGGGGTGGCACTCAAAAATGTGGACTAATACGAAAAAAGAAAAGGATAAGAGGTAGGGCAGAGTTATTGTAAGAGAGGGGTGCATATGAACAAGCAGAGAAGTCTGTGTGTGTTTGAGGAGTGTAGAGCTACAAGTCTTCCTGAGAAAAACAGGAAGCTGATTATATGTGTTCAAAGGCCAGGAGGGCATGGTGAGAGCTGGGGAAAGTTTGGATGGAGTAGGATGGGAGGCTGAGAAAAGACAGCAGGGCAAAGCAGCAGAGGTAAACCGAGTTCCTGGCTCACTTATTGTCTCTTGGCACGGACCAAGACATGTTGTTTAGTCTTCTCATTACTTTCCCACTTCTGATGTCCTTATTTTGTGGAGTAGTTGGGGCAAGAAATATGCATCAAAGATTATTAGGCCTTCAAAGGGCTTGGATGATAAGACTCATAGACACAGCAATGTAGGTAAGAACTGTCTGTCCACAGCTCCTGTGGCATTGATTGGGTCAGTACCTGTCTCTGAGGAGGAGACAGAGGCCCATGGCCCTCATGTCCTGGCTAACAGATCTGGAGCTTGTAGCCCAGGCAGCAGATGCTAAGATGATCAAAATGGCAATCTTCAATTCTGAGGACCTAACCTGACTCTGGAATTCTGGAATTAAAATAGCAGAAGACAGGACATTTAATACCTTCTTCTATCTCTAGACACTAGGGAAAAGTACGTGAGTCTGAGCATGAGTAAATTTGGTGGAAAGGGAGTTTGGTATTGTTGAGTTGGTTCTGGGACAAAGCAGTAATGCCTTGGAGAGAGTTTCACATGTTTAGAAAAGAAAAGGCTGCCAAGAAAGGAGAGTATGTCTGAGAGGAGGCAGGAATCAGCATTTCTGAGGCTATGGAAAGGGATTATGTGAGAATTTTGGTAATAAAGGAGATAGGGTAAGAAAGAGTGTGGAGTGGGGTAGAGAGGGAGTGAGCACTGGGAGCCACAAAATGGGAGCATGAGAGCAGAAAAAGACTTCTCTAAAAGGAGGGAGAAGTGTTGAAAAACACTGGGGAAAAAAAGAGAAAGGAAAAAGGTAAGATAGGAAAAGAAAAAAAGAACAAATGGCAATTACTTCTGCATTGGATAAAAAAAATATGACCTTAAGGAAAAAATTAATTAGAAGGTATCTGCAAAGATAAAAGATGATGAGAAAAAAAAAAAGACAGAACAGAATGAAGTAGCAAAGAGAAAGAGGGAGACAAAGTACATGTAAACGAAGTTTTTAATTAGCAAAAAGGATAAAGATATCTCCAGAAAAAAACAAATTGGATGAAATATCAGGCATGATATTTCATGAAATGTAGGTCCCTTCAGGCTCAGATTTTTATGCCTCTTTTTCACTACTGACATTTTAAAGTTGAACACAATTTTCCCCTCTTGGTCATTCTGACCATTTTATTCCCCTTGTGATTATATCAGTACATCAGTAACACAGAATGATGTAATACACATTTTCTACATTTGTATTTATGTTTTTACTAATTTTTTGTCATTGTTTCCTACTGACACTGATTCCCTCATTAAATCTTTTTTTTTTTAATCTATACTGGCTGTGTGTTTCTGGATGACAACAACTCTTTTATCTGGGGAATATATTTTGGTAGAACTGCTGGTTCCCAGTCACTGTGCATTTGCACTGCAACTCTCAGCATCACTTACCACGTATACCTCTCAAAGAATGATGTAGCTTTCTAAGGAAACAGCAGTAGTGAGAACTTATTCAGGCTACATTTGCCATGAGTTCCTTCATGGACAATATGTTTTCGAATACTATTGCAGTTATTTTTCCACACAGATGACTTCTATGAATTAACTTTTGTCAAACACAGACAGAGAGTCCCATTCCAGTCCCTGACATAAGGACAATCTGTGAATTTGAACCCTTCATTAAAGAAATTGGATTATAAAATATATCTGTCTCAGAAAGAGGTTTAGTTAATGCTGGTAAAATATAATGAAAATATGAAAGCCCTGATAACTTTTTTTTTCTGTTTTGAAAAGCTTGACATGCTCTTTTGTATTGTAGCTTCCTTTAATTCCTGCTCTTGGTAGGGAAGCTGGTGTAATGAGGGAGGCAGAAGGGTGGATAACAATCCTGCCTTTAGCATCTGGATGACAGCATAGATTTAAACATAGTTTTAAAAGGGTACCACAAGTTTGCTCTGTGGTTGTTTGTTATGCTTTTTCAGGCTCTGAATGAATTTCAGATGCACTATGAAAAATTTCTAAAGTAAACTTTGCATGGAAGAAGTATAATGAAGGCACCATTTGTCTCATCTCATTAAACCAAATGGGAAACTTGGGATCATAATTCTGTGAATTTTATATGTTGTAACTTTAGGAATGACCCCAGAATGGGCAGGTGCACTTGCACAGACTTAGGTCTAGCTGGCACAGGAGGAAATGCAGTGGAGAAGATGTGGTAGTCCAGGTCTCAGCACTAAATGTGTCCTGGAAACTTTGCCCAGCTTATAGCAAAGTTTGTGACGCCTTGTCTTCACTGCTTGGGTCCTGCAGGTAATTACACATGGAGGAGAAGCTGTAACCAGCCATGAATAGAAGACAGCATTTCTGAATGGCCAGGCCATTCCCAGCGTTCTTTCTCCCCACATGCTCAGAGGCAGTGAATGATGCTATCCTGAAGTGCAAGTCATGCAGAGCAGGCTCTGCTTCTGCAGACCTGGGCAGGTTTTAACAAAAACAAGGCGCCTTAGACTTCAGTTGTGAGAAGTGCTGAGCACACAAGCTCATGTAATTCCATGCTCTTTGCTTGGAGCAGAAGCCACTTGGCAGGGTCACCCAAGATCATGGAAAAACCTTGGCTGTAAAACATTCTACCACCACCAGCAAACTTTTTATGTGATGTTGCTGGAATTTTCTTCCATACAAGTTCAGTATCTTAACTCTGCCCTCCAAAACAAGAGGAAGGAGACCCAGGACTGCAGTGAACTTGGACAAAGCTTGCAAGGATTTTTCTATTCTGAATAGGAGGACTATGGAGTGGAGAGTAGATGGGAAGGAACGCGAAAGCTCCAACCAGCCAGGTCATGGTTCAGGTTTTGAAGCATTGTTAGCCAAAAGAAAAGGCTGGGAATACAATCTTTCATCAAATATCTCCCACAACAACAGGGTTTCAGGCCTCCTTGCCACAGTAGATGGTTGGCATGTTTGGAAGGGTGTAATTTCTTTCCCTACTTGTAGGCTTGTTTTGTGTTGGACTGGTGAGAGAGGCAGCTATATTAGAGGGAGAAAATGGGTGTTCAATCCTACAGGAGATGGATGCCCTTTCTGTATAGGGTTTAACTACTGACAGTAATAACTACTGTTGGATTTGCAAAGAAATATGGACTTACTTATCATCACCACAGCTAAGATGACACATGAAAGCTACCTGAAGACTGAAGTAGGTCTCTAGAAGTAGTTCTGCATGTCACACGGACAACATCCTTATACATATACATACACACATAACACATCCCATTAGGCTAAAGGAAAGAAATTACTGTTTTCCCATTTCCACTCTTCTAACTGTGTAATTATATTTCTGTATAAAGGAAACAGCGGGTAGAGTGAAAAATAAGTGTGGTTGGTTTTACATGTGCACATACACATTTATTGTGTGTACGTGTATGTATACAAAGGGTTCTACTACAATAACCAGACTGGCCAAACTGTTTGTTTTCTCTGGGAGATTTTGTATTAAGTCTGGTGTTCTTACCAGCCTCACAATGATCTCAGATAAGGAAACTGCACCTTTGTGAACAGAACAGAAGAAAATCTATTGTTCCGATGTTTATCTATTTGCATATTTGGAAAGAAGTGTGACCTCATTCTCCATTCATTGCCCTGTTTTATTCTTCTGTTTATCTCTGAATATATTTTCTTTGACCATCTCTCTGATGCAGATTACTTAATGAGTGAAAACTCACTAGTTATTATTAAAACTGTTTAAGCAATGTAAGGTTTCCTTTTCTTGTGTAGGCTCCTCTTATTCTTAATTGTAGGGATCTCATTCTCTAAAGTGTCTGTGCTTCCATTATTAACTCCTATTAATAAATTGTATTAATAATATACTGTACAAGCCCCAGTCTGAGCTTAAACACTTCAAAACAAACCCAGACAGGAAGGAAACTGCCCTCATGTTTTGTTTTAAAAGGAAGAAGTATTTAATTTAAAAGTAAAGAAAGCCAAAGAAAATATTGCACTGGATTCTCCATGTTGCTGACCCCTTACTCTTCTTGTCCTACCAAGGAGCACTAAGCATGCCCTGAATAAACACCAGAGGGACCCTGCTTTGGAAGGCTGACACACTTGTGGCATGAATTGAGAGTTAAGCTCAGAATGCCCTTGGGCAGTGCAATGCCAAACCTGCAGTCCTGACTGGGATCTTCAGTTGAAATTGCAAGTCTGCCCTGAATTTCTCAAAGTTCACTACTGAGAAGCACCAGCTCACAGAGTGGCAAAACATAAACAGCAATTACACCACAGGGGTCTGAATGAAGCTGTCACTGCCAGGCTGCTGTAGACAAGCACTGAGCTGGCACCACCTCCCTGCAGCTGATGTAAAAATATTACTGCATATTGCAACCACACCGTGGAGCTGCTTATGTTGCCCTCATGCAGTGAGAGCTAAAGAGGGGAGGGGAAAGGGGAAAGAAGCCTAGAAGGAGCTACAACCTCCCTGCCATCCAGCCATGCCTTAAGCCTCCATCCAGATGTACGTGACTGAACACAGAGGCAGGCAGAGCTTGCACCACGGGCAAGGGAGGGAGAGCTAGGCTTTTTCCTGTAGCCCCTTGAGCTCTCCAGAACCTCAGGGCAGCCTGGCCAGGGGTGCAGACAGTGACAGGAAAGAGGCATTGAAGTGTCCTGGTGACACAGCAGCAGAGGGAAAGCTGTGCATAATTCCTCATGAAGTGTGGACTAAGTCTTTTGCTTCACTAGGACATTAATAATTCTGTGAATAATTGTTTCTAAAATTAATGTTTGGGATTTTTTTCCCTATAATAGTTTTCCAGTTCTAAATATGTGGACCTTTTCAGTATGTTGTCTTTTTTTGTAGGGCATTTGGTAGTGCTGATTTTAGCCATGCTTCTTGTGAGGACTTGAGCCTGCATTTCAATTCTAAGCAGCATTTTTCTCAACATCTGACCCTTTCAGCATTGCTGCTGGTGATGCTGTGCGGAGGGAAGCAGGGACTGATCCCATACAGAATTACTGTGGGGCAGCTGAGAGAGCCCTTGTTGAGCTCAAAGTTGTGCTGAGGCCTCTTGCCAGGGAAGGGGCTCCCTGCCATGTCTCAGGGAGCCTGGCTGGACATGTCCTGTGGGATGTGTTATCAGCACAGTGCCTCTGCTTCCACCTCTGGCACAGCACAGCGAGGACAGGGTGAGCAAAGTGCCAGAGTCGCTGCCTGGTGCAGAGATGATCCTCTTGGCTCTCCTACTAAGTATTTCATTTGAACCAAGTTCAGGGCTCAGCCAGACTGGCTCCAGAGCCCTTGAACACAGCCTGCATGAATGAGATGACAAACTCAGCTCAGCTTGGCTCAGCATATGCTTTCCAGATCAGCTCAGCTCAGCTCAGCTCATGCCTCCAAGACAGCACTTGCCACCCCAGCTCATGGGGAGTGAGGAATATGCAAACAAGGGACAGCTTGCTAGCTTTACTGGTGTCCCTAATAAGGCATTTCCTTCTTTTGTGTCAGCTGTTGCTTCTCCTGCTTGGTCTTTTTCCCCTCCCCTACAGGTTTTCTAGTTTGCTTCCTCCTGAGGCTTTAATAAGAAATTTGGTTGAGGGAGGCAGAAGCAAGGACAATGCACGGAAAGGATATCAGGTATCTGAATTCCTCCTGTGTAGATAAGTATTTCTTAGCAAATATGGTCCAAAACATTTGGTGGAAGCAGCTTTACGTTTGATAGTATCAGCTTGTTATAACTGGGACATTTTGCAGGAAATATTGATTATAAATATATTTCACTTTGAACAAAATGGAAAGTAATGAAGGCACCTTCTCACTTTCTGTAAGGCATCATTTCTCTGTTTTGAAATGACAAGCTGATCAGATTGGAACGCCTCGGCTTAATTTTGGAGAGATTTTCACTGCAAATTTTCCTTTTAAATGAAAAATTATATCTGAAATGTCAAAATAGAAAGTAACATTTTAATTAAAAACATTTGTGGGGAAGATTCTGAAAATAAACATTCTGTTCTGATCTAATATGGAAAGATTCAAAATCCTGGACTGTCTCTGAGACAGAAATTCTGGCTCCTGCATAGCTCTGATAATATCCAGAGCTCAAGCAAAGCATTGATCCTGGATTCCTTGACTAGTAAAACTGCTTTTGTCTGTGTGTGTGTGTTTTCTGCAGATGGCTTCCATCCCTCTTTATTGTAGCAGTTCCCAATATCAGCCAAAAATATCTGCACAAAAGCCTCTGTTATGTCTCTGGGCTTGAATTCTGGCCAATGTTACATATATGGAGAATAGAAACCCAGTATCTTGAATGGCTATCTTTTGCATTATACTGACAGAGCCCGAGCTGGATAAAATGCAGTGTGCAAACTGAAATTGAATGAGCCATAAAGACCGAAATTATTCCTTTGGGAAGTATGTTCTGAGTGTCACCGACACCTTAGAGATCAGGGAAAAATAAATAAAAGCATTTTCTCTTTTGTTATTAGTTTGTATCTTTGCTTACTGAACTGTGTGCTGAGAAACCAGAAAGGTCCTGTAAGGGGCAGAGAACGTAAAATTTCCATTATGCTGTTGCTCTGTGGCAGCATTTGGTAAAGGTGGAGTGCCTTCTAAAAGCAGCCTCTGTACAGGGCATGCAAAATATGAAGCAGCTTGCAAACTACATGGCTTTGTCTCTCATTATTGCAGAAATAAAACTTTCTTTTAGACATTGCCACAAAAACAGGGGTTCCAGATGCATTTTTGTATTACAGACTGGCAACAACAAAGATATGCATTTTCTAGAAGTGCCATTTTCCTTTCCAATAACCCTATTAAATTCTATGGCTCTATGTGCTCCTTATTTTAGGATTAATATATCTGATAAGAGGACTGCTTATCTGAATCCTCTACAGTACCAAGGCAGGAAGGGTGCAGCTTTTTAGAGTAAGATTCAATTGAAGTGCTTAGACTTTTCCAAGCTATATGGATTTTTTAAAAACCTCTGTCTAGTAGCCACCAATTACTTTCCATTGCCTATAGTTCATAGGGAAGGAGAACACACAGCTTGAGGAAACAAAGCTGAAACCACCTATTCATTATTCTCCAGATTTTTGCTGCCTCTCCTTATAATACCAAGAGGTTTCCCACAGCATGTATCTCAATAACCTCTGCTAAACCATGCAGGACTTTTCCTGGCAGGTGTGCTGCTCTCAGCAGCAGCGCAGCCTGGTCAGCACACAGCTTCCCCAAATGGCTGGGTGCTCCAGCACCACAGGATGTGGCTGTCCATTGGTGGTCCCCAGACCTCCTAGGCTGTCCTTGCAGTGCAAACAGGTGCTTCTTGCTGCAGCCCAGGCCGTGGGATGTGGCTAAAGGGCTGTCAGGCCTCAGGCATTGCATTGGTGTGCTAGCGATAATTACAAATTACAGCAAACCCTGTGTGGTATTTGGAGCATGTGCAGGCTCCAGCTGGGAGATTCTCATCCCAGTTGTTCAGCTAAGCCCAGGGGATCGTGGATCATGCAAAGGACTGCAGAGTTTAAAGTATTTTCATATCTCTGGAATAATTTTGGGAGAGAACAGTCTCATGCTGAAAGCTTTAAACCAGCATGGAGGAGAGCAGTTTGGGCCTGGTAGCAGGAGGAGATTGGGCCTTAGAAACACATCCACAAGCCGCAGAGAGAGCCCTGTTCGCTGTCCAAATGGCAGTGCTGCCCTAGTGGGAGCCCACTTCCCCCCATCTGGGAGAGGCTGCAGGAAGGGATGGCACAAGACAGGTTGTCAGACATAACATTTCCAGCCCACTGTAGTGACAGGGAATTTTTCTCTGTCATGGGATCATTCGAGCAGCCCCTGTTCCACCCACCTTTATCATTACCGAAACAATGGATGGCATCTCTTACCTACTTTTGTCTGGGTGGCAAATACACTTCAGGGAGGGAATGAAGGGTGGGTGTGAAAAAGCTTGACTGCTATAATTGTCTCTTATTACCTTCAACATTTCTCCTCCTTTTCTGCACGTTGATCCAGACTAAAGACAAGGGACTGAGTAAAGATGTTATCTGGGGTTGGTTCACTTCCTTGTTTTGTGTCTTGTTTGTTGTTTAAATTTCTATTTTTTAAATCGGAAATGAATATTTATACTATCCAGTATCAATTGTAGTTCTAATGACAGAAAATCCTTCAACGCTTTTATCCCCGTTTTAATTTCTACCAGTCCCTAGGAAGCTCCCCTCAACAGGCTAAACGCTTAGATTTAAATGACATTTCCTTGTTCACAAAAGCAATGATTTCTTATGTGATTCGTGTCACTGGGAAAACTGACATAATTCTTGGGAGGGATGGGATCTTGTAGGTTAGGTTATATTAGTCTTGAGTTATCACATGAATGTTATTATTCTGTGTAGGTTCCTCATCTTTTTTTTATATTTTCATCATATTCCACTGAAGACTTTGATGTACATTGAGAGGCAGATTGAACTGTGGCAGGCACTTTCCTTCTGTAGCTTCTGCCTTGCCCTTTTCTGGGAAACATCTGCCCCTGCAATATGGACTGTGGGGCTTCTCCTAAATCCATGCAGTTAACTGCCAGGCTTATTAAAGGAGATTTTAATCTGTTTTGATTCATGGCAACATACAGCCCTGCAAAATGCGATGGTCAAGAGGTGGCTCAAAAGCCACCCAGCCACCTCAGCTACAGGGAGAGCAGCTTTCAGGAGGGGACAGAGTGGACAATGAGAGAGTATAGATCACTTCAGCAGCAGGACTCTAGTCTGACAGTAAATATGTGGCAAGATCCTTAAAACCTCCCAAGGAACAAAAGTTACAGACAGCAAAATATTAATATACTTGTTCCCCCATCAATGTAATGTTTCTTTCCCCCATGTGCCTGCAAAAGTTCTTGGTCTAATGACAAGGATGCTTAAGCCATCTTCATCTCTTTCTTGAATTCTCCAATAATAACCTAGTACAAAATCCAAAGGAGGGATAGCAGCATTTTCTGTCATATTTAGCTGCTGTGAAATTGTGTGACACTAAAGCACAGGACGGAAAAGAAAATCTTGAAAGCTGATAATCCCTGCACTTTGTTGGTTACAGAAAAGCCAGGTTAATCCCAAAATATTGCTGCTGTTTCTGGTGCTGACGTACCATCTGCTCTTCTTCATGCTAGACTTGACTGGGTATGAACTTTAAAGCCTTTCTTGTAGATGACACTTATTTGTGTCTTCAGACATTTTGCCTTCATGTAAACATGCTTTTGCCTTTACTTGTAGAAACCCATTTGCTTTAATGATGTGGTCATCACCAGCAGCAGCAGCAGCAGACACTGGGGCCGGTTTTTGAGTTCTTTCTGGAAGGGTTTTGGTGGAGCCTGATGCCGGTTCTCAGGTGCAGCAGTGTGCTATCCTGCTGGTTTGGCAGTGTGTTTGCCTTGTTCCCAAGTGGTAGACAGAACAAAGACCACTTAATTTTGGCAGCTATGAATAAGAATGCGTAAAAAGTCTTGCTGCAAACTGGTTAAAGTGCTTAGAGAAGCTGCCCCAAGAACTGATGGGCAAATCCCTTGCAGTTGGTTGTCTTTAAGAGAAAGTTGTACAAGGATAGTACAGTGCCATTTCAAGCTAAAGTTAATATTAAGCCTAGCCAGATTGGAAGAAACCCAAAAATTACTCTATTTCTATAGTAGGACACATTTTGATTGCAGCTGCCTGACCAAATTGGAATGGAAGTAAAAACAATTCTTTTGGCTTTAAGGAAGAAAAATTACTTTCTGAGATCAGTGCTGCACCTTGCTTTAGAAAGCATCTTAGTTTTGAAATTTTCTATAGCAATAAAGCAATTTATTTAAACTCCTTCTAGCAACCCACAACCCAATTTTCCTTTCTCATTACAAGTGTTTATGACAAACATATCATCCAGGATTTTTCTGTGTGTGCAGACATGAATACAGCTTCCCTGAGTAATGGGATTGCTATTTTCTGCCAGATACACATTTAGCACATACATTTGTAATGCAATTATTGATGAAATGGATTAAATATGGAAACTACTAAACCTCAGAAGAAACTAATTTTCAGTCACTGATAGACTAGAAGGATTCATGTACACTAGGAGGAACTAGTGCAACAAATAGAAAATGTAAACCGTGACAGTATTCCTGGATTTATAAAAATTATTGGAATATGTCTATATGCCCAAAATAGACCTGTTTGAATCTGTATTAAGCCACAATATTTGAAATAAACATAAATAAAAGTGCAGAAATTTTGTTAAAAGAACAGTTTTAAGATTGCAGAGTCACTTTACCAAAAATCAGGAAATGTCAGAATTACAATGATTATCAGGAGATAAATGTCCACTCCACCATGTCTATGTATCATAGCATAGTTTTTAATGACACAGTTGCATATAGATTTTTTCCAAAGGACCATACCTCATTCATGCAGGATGAATGCTGCTCACTTAATCAGCAGTTATTCATTCTCTTGTTTACTCCACATTACATAGATGAGAGGACTCAAGCCTTATTTGCTGCACACTATTCCAACCCTTCTCTAAAGACACAATTTTCAGTTGCCTCCTGGGCTTTTCTATTCAACTCATCCCTGTGGTATCTGAGCACTTTGCAATGAATGCATTTATTTATACAAGGCTCTTGTGAGAATAAGAGATATTATTAGCCTGATTTTACAGATTCACAGACAAAATTCTGCTTTTTTCAGTCTGAGGCACCTATGGCCAGATTTTTCCGGTGTGCTCAGCTTTATCTGTTTAAAGCAGAGTTCAGGTCCTATTGAGCTCAGTTGCAGCTGGAATACTCAGCATTTCAGGAAATCAGGCTCCAGAGTATGAAGTCAGATACCCGGAATATAAAACACAGAGAATTTCTTCCTGCTTAGAGGAAATTTGCTTTTTGCTGTTCCTGATTTCATGTCCGATCCATTCCTTCTCCCTGACCCCTTCCGCTATCCCTGACTGCTGCCCTGTCTCCTCTCAGGCACAATGAGGGGAACCAGGGTCAGGCACGGCCAGGAGATGACTGGGCAAGGCAAAAGGCAAAATTCAGAAGGTGGACAACAAGAAGGGGTTCGAAGGAGGGATTTAGAAACTTTGTCTGCGTGGGTGGGCATGGTGTTAGAAAAGCAGTGCTCAGCTCGATTTGATACATGTGAGGGATATCAAGACAAACAAGAGAAGCTTCTGTGCTACCTAGAAGTAAAAGGATGAACAAGGAAAATGTGGACCCATTGTGAATGGAGTAGGCAATTTAGTGAAAGGAGACAGACATCAGCCTAGATATAAGAAAAAAAATGTTTCCCAGTGAGAGCATTCAAGCTGTGGATCTGGTTGCTGAGAGAGGCTGAGCAGGATCCATCCTTGGAAGTTTAGAAAGAGGTTAAATGGATACAGCCCTGATAAGCTTGATCTGGCTTCTTGACTGACCCTGCTTTCAGCAGGAGTTTGGATTAAGGAAATTCCCAGTGTCTTTCCCACAGAATTACCCTGCAGTTTTGTTGCCACTCTATTTACAGGCATGTGTTTCCCAAAAGAAGCAACAACTAATCTAAGATTTTGATGTGGTCTTTTTTACACTTGAACTACTGTACTTTTTGAGAAACTTAACTTCAAGAATCGCACTTTAGTCCCGGGCTGGCTCATGTCCAGCTGCGTGGCCATTTGGCATTTACTTAAACTTTCCCTGCACATATGAACAGAGAGATTCTCTTCTCTTGCAATGGGCTACAGTGAGGTGAAATTTGGGAATTTTACTTGTGGGAAGAGGAAAATTACATTCCTGACAGGAAGACCACAGTTCCTTTAAAATAGGAGGATGCTGATACTCTTCAAATTGAGGTTGGGAGAAGGTACCAAAAAAAAAAAAGGGGGGAAAACGTTTTCTCCTAACCTCAGATAAAGAGTACCACAAATAACACCACTAATCACCACCACCAAAAGGAATACTTCCACTAAATAGCTGTAGTCTCACAAAGCTGTAAGCTATCCAGGTACTACTTGGTGTTGAGAAGAGTCTTAAAATATATTGTGATCTCCAAATCACCTAGGACAAGGGGTTTTGTGGGGATCTTTCTGCGTGTTACTTTCTCATGATAAAGATACAGCAACAGGAAACACTTTCAGAAAAGAATTACAAATCTAAACCAGCCTCAGCTGTGGCTCTCTTGAGTGCACAGCCTGAAGCATCTCCTTGTTCTCACAGAAACTTTTCTGCATATTCTCTTTTTGTGTGCAGTACAGTGGATCAAATGAAAATAAGAAAGCTCCTCAAGAATTTTTCCATCTATAAATGGATTTCAGAAATTTCAAAGTGGATTGCCAATAAAGATGTAGTTTAAAGGTTTGAAAATACAAAACACTGCATAAGTGTGAAGTTGTACCCTATCGATTCCTTGCTGCTTTTCTCTCAACCAATAGAATGCTTTTAAGCTTCTGTGAGGGCTGAGGACATGTTATTTCTGTATGAGTGCAATTTACTTCAGTTATGCGTGCATAAACATACACTCACACCCACAAACACACATGAAGAAGCAGTTATGCTAAACTAAGAGAAGGCACATTTACCTGAGGAACACATTAGTGCAGAGAGATTTCCATCATTAACTAAGTCAGTTTTAAACCCTTGAAGGTTTTTCACCCTTCAGTAGGTGCAGTGACATAAATATTACTTCTTTAGTTGAATGCTCATTGCAGCTGATGCAGAAATCCATATTAGGCAGCTGCCTCACTTCCAGAGGGGAGGTGCCTGCAGAACCAGTGTTGGGGCTGGGAAGCTGAAATCCTCCTGTAGTGTCAAGAACCTGTACATCCTCTCTCCACCCCTCTCCTAACATTAACATTTTTTAACATGAGCAGTCAGGGGGCAGCGCTCTTGAAGTCGATGTACACATGGGTCCAGTGAGATTGTTGGAATCTAGATGGGGCTGCTGAACCTCAGCTGCTCAGGAGACAACCAAAGCATTTAAGTTGTGGGCAATATAATATTCACCAATACCCTCAGATTTTAACATTTACAGCTCTGGTCACCACGATGATGCCCTTTCTAGCCCCATGCTGCCCACAGGAAATAAGTTGGGAGACCACTTTGTCCCTTTCTCAGATGGGTTCACAATTTCATGCTGAGCCATGCCCTGCAACACGACTGAAGTTCAGCCAGGAGATGAATGAATGAATGCCTAGATGTCACAGCAGGCTTAATCCCTGTAACTTTAATTTCCTTTACCTTTATAGACTGGCAAGAGGAAGATGTAACTTTTAAATTTTTTTAGGGGAATGAATCCTGTGGCTGTAGGGGATGGCCTTCATTGAAGAAACTTTCTATTTACTTTCAAAAAAAGAAAGCTTTAGGTTTATTGGAATCATTCAGTGAAAAAGCACAGAAAGAATAGGTCTTCCTCCTATCTCTCGCTTCCGCTGCTTCTTTTCTACCCCCTTGTATGGTTTGAAGGGGACTTTTTGACATCTGGTCTTCAATTTGGGGCTGTTTTCAGCACTAATTTTTAGTTTCGGTGGGAGCATTTGAACTCTTGAATAGCATTTCTCTTATCTTCACCACACCAAGTAGTTACTGCTACAAAAGGGGCGGGAGATAGAGAGAGGCGCCTGGTACTTCCCAGCTGAGGCAAGTGCTGCTACTAACCTGCTTTTTGTACTGAACACTGAGTCATGCATTAGGGTCAAAACAAGATTTATTTATCTGAGTTAGAAGAAATAAATAAAAATTGAGAACAAACAGACAGTAGTCATTGACAGTCAGTTGGTACCTACTGAATTATATTCTTGAGTTAGCAGGGATTCATATCTTCACTGAGTAACTTTTTTCCTAAGTGCAATTGCTCTTGGAGACATCTTTGATGGTACTAATTCTATAATTACAATCCTCTCTATCTCTTAAGCCTCTTCACTTCCTGCTTGATAATTTTGCATCTTTAGTGAAGTCCAAGAAGAAGATCTCTTTTTCACAAGAAGGAAGCATCCTGTGCATCGTGAGAGTCTCACTGACGTGCGGCTCCTTAAACCTGTGACCTCATAGTCAGTTTACGATTTTGGCTGGGGCACACACAGTTTGTCAGACCACGTTGGTGACTTGGTATGGACATTTTTCAGGGTTTTTTGTTGCGAAAGTGCACTAGAAAGATGAAAGCGTTTAATGAAACATTATTTGTTTTAATGCTGCTTGCTGTTTTTGGATCCCACTTGGCCCAAGGCTGTCAAACCAGGGACAGGGCTGGTGTGGGATGTCACTGTGAAGGTGAAGGTGCAGGAAAGTTGTGTGACTCTGGGCTCCCACAGAGCTGATGCTGGGGAACAGAAAGGAAAATGGCCAAGCTAGGAAGGTTTTTTCAAATGGGAGGTAGAAAGCTGAGGAAAGGTTTATAGGTGGAGGTTGCGAAGTGAAGAAAGATTCACAGTAGTTTTCAGTGGTAATCCCATTCTTCAGGTTTTTTAAACAAATTTCTTTGTTTAGTTCAGAAGAAAAGATGAGTTAGAAGGGGCAGGATGGTAGTATAGAAAGCAGTGAATGCTAAAGAAAAGGTAAATCAGTTATGCCTGCTTACTGTAGTACAAACATACAAGGTAATGGTATTGGTAGGCTATCAGAACGTGTCTGTCAAAGCAAAGAAGCCAGGGAGAAAGGTCAAATACAAGTGAGAGTTACTTACTTTTTCAGTTCAATATCCATAACAGGCATTCATAAACAAGCCTATTATTTTTAAGGTCTGCAATACAGTTTTTGCACATCACATTGATGCCAGAGCAGAAGTGACTGGTAAAGGGACAAAAGTGCACCAGCTCAAGGTGACAACTCAATTGTCTAGATCCATTCAAACTTGCTACAAAGGCAAAGAGGATATGAGTGACATCTTTGTACCATGGTAATCTGAGGCCCCCCCTACCAGTTCTTGCAAGTACAGGGAGGCCCTTGGGCCTTGGCTTTGTGAGAAGGGTGTGCTTCAAGGGGGGGCTGCTGTGGAAGCTGAAAACCACCCTGTGCAGTCAGCAATCCTACAGGTCCCCACGGAAGGCTGTTCTTGGGCAAAGAAAAAAGGTCCTAACCATGCAACAGGGAGGGCAGAAAGCTTGCTTGGGCTTGGGCTCTATCTCCATGCTGCCTCCTGTACCAATACAGCTCTTGCAAGATGCATCCCCCAGATTCCACAAAGTCCTTGTCCAGTTTGGCAAGAGCAGCTGACAAAGTGCAGGGGACTGTTGGGGCGTTACTGCTTCTGCAGACCCTTGATCTGAAGGGAATTGGGTGAGATGCTGCCCAGAGAGTCTAAAAGGGAGTAGAAGTTTATAGAGATGACATTTCACTTTATGGGAAGCAGAAGGAAGGACATGATGTAATCACTTCTGGATATTATCTTAAAGGCTTCTGTACTCCAGTGGAATGTAGGAAACATAGACTGTCAGAAGTGAGGCAGTGGCATTTAAAATATATCACTGCTGAATCTGGCTGGGGAGCAGACTTGCACAGGCACTACTCTCTGAAAACCCTGATGCGAGCTTTAGGATGTTCTTGAAATGGACACTCAGAGAAATAAAGAGCTCAGAAATTATGCTGCTTGGGAGCTTTGATTGGAATAAATTACAATCAGGAACATTATCTTTAGTAAAACAAGCTCTTTTTGGTTCAAACCCCCTCTGTTCCTTGTGAGGCATCGGAGGGCAGTAGAATTACTTTGGTGTAAAGCTATTTATTTCCAGACTTCTGGTAGGCTCCAGTGAATTGTAGTTACTGAACCAGCTTTTATCTAAGGTTCCTGCAACTGAGCAATTAACTTTCTGACTTTTACACTAAAGCAATTCATGTAAACAGACTGTGGGTATGAAGCAAAATGTTTAGCAAGTCATAAATTGTGAATCAGTTGTTGATTTGTCCTTTTTTGTTTCTTTTATTTTCTGAAGAAAATATAAATTTTCTGTCTGTAGTGGAATTTTTTTCCTAATGCATTGAAATGTGCATATCTTCTGCATGTAGAAGAATCCCCAGAAAGAGTCTCAACCCCTAGCAGTTTACCATGAAGGGTGAGAGGATGCCTGTAAGGAACAGGCATTTGGGGAATCATTACAAACAAGATTCCCTTGGTTATGATGGAATATAAATTTATAAGCAGGAAAAGATTACCTTGCATTTACCACAAACAAGAAAATGTGGTTGTGCAGTTAATGTGAGGTAGGTCAGGCAATATAAATTAATCTCCTTTCTTATCCTTCCTACTTCAGTGAGTAGCCAAGCCTACAGGATAAGTAATGTATCTCCTTTGCATGATGATACCTCCAATCTTTTGTCCTTGCTTTGCAGAGCTCAACAGTATTGCCATATAAAGTATCATGAATATCACAGAAGCTTGGCCCTTTTGAATAGATGGGACACCTTCAGAATCCCTGCAGATACAGGCCTTGTTTAATTTAGATTTTGGCTTACAGCTGCAAGAGCTACCTCAATGGTAACTTCTAGAGAATAGTAATATGCCTATTGACTTCCTCTAAGACTAGTCCTTGTACCTTCCCCAGAAGATATTGCACTATGAAGATTATGGAGCAGAACATGATAAAAAGGACTTCTCTGACTCCTTTGACTGCTTAATAATTAATTATATGACCTCTGTTTAGAAGAAAAGCCAAGCTAATTAATGCATACTTCAATAGATTGTATTGCCTATAATATGACTGTGATGTATAATGTAAATGTAGGAAATATGAAGATTGACTGTGGATAAAATGTTCCATTGTACACCATCACAAGGATTATAAGAGCACTTCTTTGCAAATGTCTTCACTCATTCATTTTATGGCACTCTGCATCACTATGTAATCATGTATAATTGCTTGAGAAAACACTTAGACTTCTGGCCCCTTGGGGTGCAACTGAGTGGGAGAGAGACAAAAAAAGGTCAGTGTTTGAGCAAGGACTGAAATATTCTGCAGTAGTACAGCATGTTCCCTGGAAGTGGAAATGTTTCTGCAATACCTCCTGCAGGAGGGCTCATCCCAGTGGTCTACATCCTACATACTTTTAATCCAAATTATGTAGTTTTAATCCAAACTTGAAACCTTTTCTGCCACCTATTGCTTTTGCATTATTTTTGTTCTGTTATCTGAAAAAAAGTGCTTCTGATCAATTAAAACTCTGAAACATCTTCTATCAAGTTTCTGAATGTAATTTAAAAAAAAATTCTTCACAATATTGAAGGGAGTAAAATAAATGCTCTTATCTCTATTTTCAATGTAGAGACATGGAGGAAAAAGTGGAATTCATTTTCTCTGGGTGCAGAGTTCTTACAGGACTGAGGATGATCTGCTGTTGTTGAATCTTCCTTTGGGGTAGAACAGCAGCCATGCTCTTAAACTCTCCTGTGAGTTTATACATCATCTCCATGGCAGGTTGGGCTTTTTTTGCTTTAGGTACTCTTACATGCCCAGAATTGACTTTCTGTGATGGTCAGCTGGAGCCTTTCGGCAATTAACTGCAAGATTAGCGTAGGAAGAGAAGATAGGGTCCATTTTCTTTATGTGTCTTTTCACAGGTGTGGACTATCTCATTAGTTAACTTTGTTATTTGACAGTTGTGAAAAGTGTCATGAGGTCTGAATGACTGCAATTACTACTCACCTTGTTCTTTGTGCCTTGACTCAAATGCCTTTAGGTAATTTGTAAAATCCCGAGATAAAGGCTGATATGCAAACACCATTCCTGAGATAAATGGCAACAAATGTTCTGTATGACACGCTTTATTTGTGAGGCACTCAGATAACACAGTGATTGGTGTCTGCTTAGACAGATGGGGTTTTATTATTTTTCTCTGATCCTTTAAAGTTGAATATTCTATTTTGAAAACTGATTTGACACCTGGTCAGACTGCTCAAATCAGAGGCCTGAGAGAGGTTTTACTATTTCAGTGTTACAAAGGCAGGCAAAGTGCACAAGAGTGGTGAGGGCTAAACTGCACTTGCCTGGAGGAGTGAGAAATGGCATACAAAGTCTAGACTCAATATGTCCTGTCTGGCTGAGTGAGTCATTAGAGGTGTCTGTCTCTTGGCTGCAGGTCCCACCAGCCAGCAGTGATCAGGGCTCCGTGGCAGCTTTTGGGGTATTGGCTTCTGGCCTCATCAGGAGCCTCTGTGTCTGCAGCCCTGCAATGCTACAGTGCTGACCTTGACCCCCAGACTGTGCACAGGAACCACCCTGGTGACTGCAGACAGGGAAGGGGAAATCAACGCTCACACGGTCCAGCCTGACAGCTGGCCAAGTTGTGCATTTGCAGCTCCAAATCAGAGCATTCCAGGCAAATATGAAAACTGTTTCAAAGTCGAATCTTAGTTGGACACAATCATATCATTCAAGTCAGAGGAGTGGTGAGAATTAGCTGGATCTCAGATGTAATTGCCTTTGTTCTTCATCCAGCTTTGGAAGTAGTGTTTCTGTTGTGAATTTGGAGTGACATCCCAAAATGAGGAAACCATCTCTTAAGTTATTCCTGGTTAATGCTTGGTTTTCTCTCTAGATTAACTATAACCCCATATTTATCCTACTTTTTCCTTTCACTGTTCCCACAGAAGATAGTCTCTAACTTTGTAGTTGCAAATCCAAATCTGAAATCTATGACAAGATCCTTTCCCCATGAGACAGTGGTTGGCCCTGTAGTGAAGTTCCATGTTGCATGATTTGAAAAATAAAATGTTCTTTCATCCACCAGGTTTAATGGCCTGAAGATATCTATGGTAGGTGATGAAGATGTTGGAGCCATCATCCGTTTTGGTTTTGGCAAAACATTCAGCAGTGTCAACCTAGATGTGGGGGGCAAAAAAAAAAATGTTTTGAGTGCTAAAATTACAATAGAATACTAGGACTATGCTGTAAGTACTTTTCTATTTCTTCTCTCTTCTCTTCTCTTCTCTTCTCTTCTCTTCTCTTCTCTTCTCTTCTCTTCTCTTCTCTTCTCTTCTCTTCTCTTCTCTTCTCTTTTCTCTTCTCTTCTCTCTTCTCTTTTCTCTTCTCTTCGTCAAAAAATAAAGAGTTTAACAGAGATACTTTTTCAATTTCAGTGAGACAGCTCCCCCCCTCCTTTTTTTTCCTATTAGCCTACAATAATTAATTTAAGCAGAGTGACATGGTTTTAGAGGTCACATCATTGAATTTCAGACAGCTGAGACTTGTCTAATTTAGCTGGCCTGTCTACATAGGCCTACCGAACAATCAGTGGAAGCAGAGATGCTTTTGCAAGGGCACCTGAAATTTGAGTCACCTCCTGGAGGAATGGTCTTTCTGGGTTAGTTATGTTGAGGCTTATGAACATTCAGTGCTGGTGAGCACCCTAATTTCACCTGAACATGAACATGCTTCTATGTCTTTTTTGCCAGTTGTTTTCTCTTTTCTCATCCTTTTCCAACATTTTGATCAAATGAAAAAGCAAACTCTGATAGTTTAGAAATATTGATATATAATATTTCATTTTGCTGCATTTCCCTCTATTTTCTGGCTAAAATTATTTACTGTATCTGATAAAATTTGTGAAGGGCTTTTTGTTGCCTTTGAACATTGTTTTCTAGCAAAGTTAGCAGTCTGCTGTCAAAATATTCACGATTAAAGCCAACAATAGAATAAAGCAGATAGTTTCTGTTTTTCACATAATGTTTGCATAAACACAAATTCCAGTTTTTCAGGTTGTTAACTTGGCATCTTTTACCAGAGGAGAATTCAGAGAGCATATGAATGAAATGTCACATAAACAGAGGAGTATCTTCCCCCTCTTAGGATGCCAACCACACCTTTGCCAATCTCCTGAGAGGGAAGAGAGTTGAGTGTGCTAATGACAAAATGGCAAATGTGCAAGCTCCCTCAAGGAGCACTTAAAAAGCTGCTTCATCACAGCAGTGTGACACGGACATGAATAGAGGATTGTTCTCTTACTTCAGATTCCATGCAGCCATCAACTTTACTGCACATTTCCACCTATGTGAATTACAAATTAGTGACAAATACGTTTGAAAGCTAGTCATTACCTCAATCAGTCAATTAATCAAAAGATGTGTGATTAGTTGCTCTCAGTTAATTACAGGAACAATAATTAGCTAATAAAGGAGTATCATTATTCATATAATATTGATTTTCATTGTTTTGGAGATACTAATTTTAAAAGTCCTTTGAACCTGTATATTGAGAATACACTCAAAATTACTTTTAAAATAACTTTTTCCAGGCTACAGGCAGTGTCTCATTCTCTTCTAGTTCTTTCAGACAAACTTATGCTTCTGCCATCTTCTCAACAGTGTTGAAAAATAGTGAAATGATCTTCAAACGTAGTCTTAGTAGTGAATTATCTTAAGAAGGTTGAGTGAAGGATGACTAGACCACTTGCTGCTTTTAATCACTTCACTCCTGTCCAAATCTAAACAGATGCCAAAAACTGGCAAAGAAAGATGGGTATGTCAAAGACATTGTATTTCATTCCTGTAAAAACACAATTTGCCCTGAAATTACCGATGCAATACTATAGGATATCATACCTTTCCTCCCTAAAATTAGCACCTGAGGGAGAATGCGTGGTGAAGGCATTCATTTAAACAAGATTGGGCAGTTGGTTCCTTATATTTTGTATACCTTGTACTTTCTTCTCAGGACCTTCAGCCCAACTTATCAAATCTTTATAGCTCAGTCACATTTCCAAGTCTGAAAAAGTCTGAGAAAAGATGCAGATCCTCCCAGGTAAAAAAAAGCCATTGTGACACCCCAAGAGGCATTTGCCTCTGGCTGACACACTGGCTCAGTGTGTCTGGCTTACCTCAACAGTGTCAAGCTAAGGACAATAATCCAGCATTGGATGAGGGAGCCACTAGAGATGACCTTTTAGAAGACCTTCCCCTTCTCCCCAACTCTCACAATATTTTAAAAATTATATGATTGTCTAAGGTTTTTGGTTTTAATATTTTCATTTTCATTTCACCTCTATCTTTACTCTGAAAGTCTTGGTTCGTGCTCCAGTTCTGGCTGCCCTGGGCAACAACTCCATTAACATATCACTAATGCCCTCCACTTATTTATTTAAAAAGGAATAAAAATTGATAAAGCCCAGCTAAAGCTCAGTAGACTATGGTCATCTTTAACTTAGCATAGTCTAGTGGTTAAAGCAATGTAATAGAAGGCAGGAATATCTACATCTAACAAAAATTCCCTCAGAAAATCATATAAGCTCTGTATCACAGCTTCTTTATATGTAAGGTAAGATTTATACTTGACAAGGTGTTGAGAGACATCTATATATGGTATGCATAATTTTGCCCCTCTTCATTTCCTTATTATGGCTGCTGAGTACTAATTACATGACTCATGGTTTTGGTGAATCCCCTTGAATGATTTCAGAACAGAATCACCCTTTATTTACTGTTTTCCTTTCTCCTTTGTATCTGATAAATAAAAAATTAGAGGAACACAGACATCCTGCTGTATTGAACTAGTGGTACCTAGTCCCATTAATGCTTTAATCATCAAAAACATAGTGGATCAAAACCATCAGTTTTCAGACTAATTGTAAAAAGCCCTTCTCCAAATAATGAGAGGAGTAAGAACCCTTGTACATTCAAATCGATGTTCTTCAATGCATAGATCAAACCACAGCACTGCACTGGATTCTGTGTAAAAATGTGCAAAGATCTTCAAGTTTCATCTGCATAAAACACTGCAGAAAACTGAAAACTGTAGGACTGATTTGAGCATTTCTGATCATTTTGTCTGGACGTGACACTTTAGTAAAATTGCATCACCTCTGATTTCACATTACTGCTGTTGTTTCTGTGTTTTTCTCTCTCTTTTTTTTTTCTTTTTATTTCATAAGGCAGGCATGGAAGGACACTGATGGGAGGTATTAGTCAAGGGAAGTATTACTGCTGCTGAGAAGGTGAAATACGTGTCACTGCTGAAGGGAGGGACTGATAGATGTGAGAGGATACATCACCATCTCTGATACCAGGTAGATGGAGGGTTGAAGAATATAGTGTTGTAGATGATAAACGGTTGTAGACACAACATCATTCCCCTCATACATCAGTACAAGGGAAAAGGACTAAATTAATTCTTTTGGAAGATGATGTACTCAGGATATGGACAAACTGAGGTAGTCACAACCAAATTACACCCCTATAGTCATTCCCTTTATACAGCCCTTCAGGAATTACTACACTAATGACACTCAACATCTTTCTTGTGGCTTTACAAAAGTCCCTTTTCAGGCCAAATTTATTATCTCCTCACACTTCTTCCTGTTGGCACACTCCTGAGGCAGAAGTAGATCATTGAGTAAACACTAAACTCAGTCAGTGCAGTTGCTGCAAATGCTCATATTTGTCATGACAGTGATTCCATGGGATTTGAAATGATGGCACATTCTGAGCATTTCTCTTGCACAGGCCCTGTGACCTGACTGAGGCCAGTCTTACCCTCTAATCTTACTGCTCTTTGCCCAGAAAGCTTTACACCTCTGTGACGAAATCAAATATTCATTTATTTTCCTGGAAAATCATACCTCCTTGTGCTGGAAAACAGAAGCAATGCAAAAGTGATTGGATCATTTGTTTCAATTACTTTTTATAATATTGGATTTAATGTCATTTAGAGAAACTTAAAAGAAATTGTGAATTATTTTTTCTTTTTCTTTATTCATATGCTGTTTTGACACTGGAAAGAACTAATTTTGTCTCTTTCTTCAAACAACTATAACAAAAATACTTAACCTATTTAAAATGAACTTGCATTTATTTTATCAGAAGTCCCTCTTCTTGCAGATGCATTTACAAATACATACAAAACTCCATCCGTTTATTATGAACTAGACAAATGCTTACAACATAATCTTCATGTGTAAAAGATTCCCTATAAACCCAACCCTTCTTGGATATTAGAACAGGCTCTCCAGCTAAGAGAGAAGAAAATAAGGAGAGTGTGTGACATAAGAACCTGAATAAACAGAAACTCTGGCATGCTGAAAGACAGAGGAGTGAGGAGAAAACAAGTCAAAGACCTCTCTCTTGAAATCTCTCCTAACTGGCACATCACTTCTATACCACCCTGGTACTGCAGCACCATGAGGAGACAGATGCTCCCTAAAGCAGTCAGCCTCCAAACAATTCAGTGTATTTCAGTTCAAAGCGAATAACCTGGCTTCTGCTAGAAAACTACCCAAACCCCAGAACATTTCATGGTAGGCATGTCACCTGCTTCCTCTTCAAAGCACTATGAAACAGGCAGGAAAAAGAGGGCATTTTTATTCTTTTTTCAGGGAAGAGCGGTACAAAATGTATAAGATAATAACAGAATCTTTTAGATTAGAAAGACCTTTAAGATCATCAAGTACAATCATTAACCCAACAAGTCCACCACTAAACCATGTCCCTGAGCAACACTTCTGCATATCTTTTAAATGTGCAGGCATGGTGACTCCACCACTTTCCTGGGCAGCCTGTTCCAGTGCTTGGAAACACTTTCTGCGAAGGATTTTTTCCTAATATCCAATCTAAATCTCCCCTGGTGCAACCTGAGGCTATTTCCTCTTACGCTGTTACTTGCTACGTGGGAGAAAAGACCGACCCCCCACCTGACTACGGCTTCCTTCCTGGTACTTGTAGACAGCAACAAGGTCTTCCCCGAGGCTCCTTCTCTCCAGGCTAAACAGCCACAGCTCCCTCAGCTGCTCCTCATCAGATCTGTGCTCCAGACCTTCCACCAGCTCCATTGCCTGGTCCGGCTGGCCACATTATTTTGATGCAGGCCAGGGAGCCATTGGCCTTCTTGGCCACTTGAGCACACACGGGCTCCTGTTCGGCTGCTGTTGACCAGCTCTCCCAGGTCCTTTTCCCGTAGCCCTGCCTGGAGTTGTTGTGGCCCAAGTGCAGAACACAGCAGTTGGCCTTGCTGCACCTCACACCATTGACCTCAGCCCGGGGATCCAGCCTGTCCAGGTCCTTCTGCAGAGCCTTCCTGCCTGCCAGCACATCAGCATCCCCACCCAGCTTAGCGCCGCCTGTGCACTGACCGAGGGTGCACTCAGTCCCCTAGCCCAGATCATTAATAAAGATATTAAACAAGACTGGCCCCAGTACTGATCTGTGGGGGACACTGCTTGTGGCTATCTGCCAGCTGAAGGCAGCACCATTCACTGCCCTCCCTGAGCCCAGCCAGATGAATTTTTACCCAGATAAGAGCACGCCCATCCAAGCCCTGAACATTCAGCTTCTCCAGGAGAATGCTGTGTGAAATGGTGTCAAAGGCTTTGCTGCAGCTCAGGTACTCAACATCCACAGTCTTTCCCTTATCCATCAGGTGGGTCACCCTGTCATAAAAGGAGATCATGTCAGTCAAGCAGCACCTGAATTTCATAAACCTGTGCTGGCTGGGCCTGATCCCCTGGTTGTCCTGTACCTGTATGTGATGGCACTCAAGATGATCTCTTCCATGATTTCCCCAGTACCAAGGTCAGGTGGACAGCCCTGTGGTTCCCCATATCCTCCTTCCAGCCCTTCTGGAAGGGTATCACATTTACTAACCTCTGGTGAACTGGGACCTCCCCAGTTAGCCAGGACTGCTGGTAAATGATAGAAAGTGTCTCTTCAAACATCATCCTCAGTACTCCTGGGTGGATGCCACCTGGTCCCATAGATTTGTGCATGCCTAAGTGGCAAATTGAGGTGCTGGCCGTTTCCTTTTGGATTAAGGAATCCTCATTCTGCTCTCTTTCCCTCTCTTCCAGCTCAGGGGGCTGAGTACCTGAAGAACAACTGGTCTTTAATAGGAAGACTGAAGTGATGAAGCCATGAAACATTCCAGCCTTTTTCTCAGCTTTTGTCACTATGTTTCCCCTGCAGCCAATAAAGGATGGAGATTATCCTTAGTCCTCCTTTTGTTGTTAATGTATTTATAGAAACTTTTAAAATTGTCTTCTACAACACTAGCCAGATTAATTTCTACTTGGGATTTGATCCTTCTAATTTTCTCCTTGTAGTACTCCCATGTTCCCTGTGCCTTCTTTTAAAGTGTGTGAGTCCCTACTTTTAAACTGCATTTTTTCCTGAGTTCCAGATGAAACTTTGTTTAGCCAGCCTTGCCAATTGGGACACGGGGACAGCCTCCTCCTGTGCCTTTAAGATTTCCTTCTTGAAGAGTGTCCCACTTTCCTGGACTCCTTACCCCTTCAGGACTGCTTCCCAAGGGACTCCACAAGTTAGTTTTCTAGAGAGGCCAAAGGTTGCTCTTCAGAGGTCCAAGGCAGTTGATAACTCCTCTCCTTACTTCTCAGAGAATCAAAGTTGTGATTACTATGCTCAAGAGAGGCCCCTAGCACCAGCCCTTCCCCATTCACAAACAGCAGGTCCAGTGGGATGCCTTCTCTAGTTGGCTCACTCACCAGCTGTGTCAGCTATGTACAGAACATTTTGTCTGCCTCTTCGTCCTGGTTAGGTGGTCTATAACAGACTCCCACCCTGATCTCTGCCTTCACAGCCTTCCCTCTGATTCCTACTCGTAAAACATTGATCCCTATGGTCACCATGACTCATCTCTAACCAATCAAAGCACCGGGCTACCCCAGCACCTCTCTTTCCTTGCCTGTCACAGAATCACAGAATGCTTAAGGTTGGCAGGGATCACTGAAAGTCATCTAGTCCAACCTCCCTGCTCAAGCAGGGTCCCCTTGAGCACACTACTCAGAAATGTGTCCTGACAACTTCTGAGTATCTCCAGCGAGGGAGAACCCGCAGCCTCTCTGGGCAGCCTGTTCCAGGGCACGGTCACGGTGAAGCAGCTCATCCTCACCTTCAGGTGGAACTTCTGTGCAGCAGTTTGTGCCCGTTGCCTCTTGTCCCACTGCTTGGCACCACTGGGCAGAGCCTGGAGCCATCCTCCTGACACCCTGCCTTCAGATAGTGACAGACATTGATGAGGTCCTGTCTCAGTCTTCTCCAGGCTAAACAACTGTCCCTCCTGAAGAGTTTATAGCCATCCACTGCAGCACTGCAGGCTTGGCCTCAAAGAACATTTTCATTTGACAGAGAGAGCAGAGCATGCTGCAAATGCTCTTGATCCCTGCTGACTGCGACCTACCAGACATCAGAGGAGGTGCACGCCTCCACATCATCATGGTGAGCACTTGCACAGCAAAGGACAGCATGGGTCCCTCAGCTGAGGGACTGGCATAACTCCAAGTTTGGTAAAGAAAATGTGTATTTTTCAAACACGAGAGATTTCCTATGTTGAAGCTGGACTAAGAATTTCAGCAAACTCTGTGAGTTAGAGACCATTCAGTAGCATTCCCATGTCTCTTCAAGCTATTTAATTTACTACTGTCATCTAAATGCTTTAGCAACCCTGGAAATATTTCTCTAAGTTGATAAATTTTGGCAGTTGTAATAATTAATGCCTGCAGATTAAAAGGTGTGTCTATAAAGTGCTGTATATTTTTGTGTAGGTAGCTGCACATAAATGCAACCACAGGCATTCAATAATCATAAAAGAAGTATGAGTTCAAATCCAATGTGCCTATTGATTAAAATGCCAATAACAGCTATGTATTGTAAAAATTAGGGACAGATTGCTAGATTATATACAGAGCACACAAGGAAATGACTTGTTTATATTATGTTATTATCCCTAGTGAAAGTAGTCCACATAATTGTTCTGTCAAGAAAGATTTTTACACTGCAAGTTAGAAAAGTGTGGGAGAACCTGTTAACCCCACTTGTCTGACCTGTTCCTGTCAGAACTATCTTTAGTTGGAGCTTCAGAATGAACAAACCACATAAAGTATATACCCCCTTTCTAACATTATTATCCCCCCCGCTGGTTTAATTTATGTGTTTAATTTTGGTTTGTTGGGTGCAATATGGCTAATTGCTTGAGAACTGTGCAACCTTACAAGTGAAATTTTGCTTTTATAATTTGTAGCACATCAAGTGTAATAATGTTCATTTAATTTCTGAAAAAGATTATTATGCTAATAGAATTATTTGAATAAAAATTCACACTCTATGCAGGATAATGTCCTCTACCTCTTAATTTATACTAATGTAGGTCTGTAAGGAATTTTTAATAATGTACTTCCACCCAGGGCCATGAAGGGCTAGACAGAAACAAAGGACTGACAGGTCTTACATGGGACGAAAAAGCTTCAGAGGTCTTTTAGCAAAAGCTGTCAGAAGTGATGCAGGTATTGAATTTGGATAGATGGCTACAAGATGCAGTAAGCAGCCCTGGTCATGTAGGGGGATGTGGTCTTGCTATGTTTAGCATCACAAAGTTAAATTAAGGGAGGAAAAAAAGACACTGCAGGTCAGCAATTGCATTACATGGAAGCAGGGCTTGCGAGGTGTGACCCTTCATGCAGATAACCCATTGCCTCCCCGAAATGTGTGGCACCTAAAAAGGGCCAGCACTGTGTGAGAGTGACCATGCAGGAGCTGCCAGCCAAAAGGATGTGGCACCCAGCTTCTTCCATCCCCCTGGAGAGGCAGCTGGATGGAAAGCACAGCAGCAGGAGAGGAACAGCACCTCCCTTAGTCCCAGGGAAATGCAGTCTGTTTTTAGAGCCATCCATTAGGCACCATCAGTTAGACATGAGGGCTTGGAATTGGCTCATAAGGCACCACACATATTGCCCAGACATCCTCTATGCTGGACAAGCTCTGTTTCAGCCTTTGGGCAATGTCCACAGTTTCCACACTGTTGACCTATAGAGAAGATTTTAGGGCTGAGAAGGGTCATTCTGAGGTGGGGTTAGGCTGGGCGTCTGCTAAGATGTAGCCCAGCACAAGCCAACATCTCACCTGACCATCAGCCTGAAAGATGCACCTTCAGGCCATTTCATGCCCCCAAGCCACAGCTGAAGCAGCCTGAGAGATGCCTTAGGGCCTTTGCTCTTCAAGGATGGACATCAATTTAATTTTCCTGGAGTCATTAGGATCGTTGCTGCATCGGGTGACTCTGCCTGCAGTGGGGAAGCCATGCCTTCAGCTAAGCTCCCTTTGCATTCAGCTTTTAGGATCCTAACGCAAATGAGGTGTTAATGCAGCGTCGTTTGCAGTATTTTATTTTGGATAAAATCAATTATCAGTGTGGCCATATTTAAAAACATGTAATCCCCATCTCTTCCCAGAGTAAACTTCCATCCCCTGGCTCTTGGACATGTTTCTCAGTGAGAGGCTGGCCACTGGTGTCTGTCAACATTAAACCACACTAATATCTTGGGTAGCAGTATACAGGTCTTGCTTTTAAAATTATGCTGTTGGGGGTTTCCAGTGTTGATTACTGCATTTGTAGCAATTTCCTAGTTTTGGAATGAGGAAACTGTTGTAAATCCTCTGTGAATGGCTTAAACAGGGAAGCATGATAAATGAATATTTCTAAAGGTGGCGACTTTTATACTAGAGTAATATAAAATACTGTGATTAATGCCCAGGGTGTCAGTTCATGCTTTTTCCCTGAATTATTTCGGGAGGGTTTTTTACATGCCATTAGTATATTTACAGGCGATAAAAGTGCAGGATTGGCAGACTAAGAGCTTGAAAAAACTATTTATCCGTGGAAAGGATGTCGTTATGAGTGGCAAGTTTTGCACAACTCCTCTGTGTTTCCTCCTTTTACCAGTGTTCTCATCCTCCTTCTCCTTCTGCACTAAGTTAATCATTCACAGAATTGGTGATTTCAAGGTCACAAATAAGGAGCCATGTTTTGCAGCTTCTTGTTTTTGCTGGAAAAGAGGGGGGACTGAGGTCAAGCCTATTCATTTCACAAATGCTGGCTGACATTAATATCTGAATGCTTTCTTGATTTCCTCTGTTGGGTACGGGAAACAGCTTTAATATCTTGTATACCACAATGTGGTAGCTATTGCCTTTTAATGTTGATCCCTATAGACCATCAATTCCTAACTAGTGTGGCTGCTTACTGAAACTGAGATGGTTTCACACTGATTTATAGGTAAAAGTTTCCTTGTCTCATGACTAATTCCTCAAGTTGTATGATTCCACTTAATTTTTTAAATTCCTTTGGCCATCAACCACCACTGATTTTTAGGTAGAACTCTTCACTGATTTGATTGTGGAGTACTTAACAATATTACTGGGTTATATATGGCCACATGTTTTTATGGAGTTGAGTTACTTAATGATGTCAGAACACTTGTTTTTGACTTTTTTTGTTTTGTTTTGTTTTTCTTTGATAGCTTTAAATACAAAGTGCCTTATAACTGGGGAAGAACAAGTTTGTATGAAATAAAAATGGCTGTGGATCTTCACTGAAAACACATAGTGAGGCTATTTTTACTTTCATTGCTGAGTTTTGCAGAATAAACAGATTACAATAAACAGAATACAGAGAGATGATAGCATTATTATTATTATTTATACAGGACCATAAATGTGCATTCTGCTTAACGCACAAATAAAAGATATCTCAGGAGATCACTTCAAGTTCAACTCCAGCATAAAGCACAAGTTTCTCCTGAACATTTCCTTCTTTTCACAGTTGTTAAGAACAAAAGCTTCAGACTGGAGTGCATTAAACTGAGGAACCAAAATCCTTATCTAGGCTCAAAGAGAAAGTGATTTGATCATGCAGCTTAAATGTATAGACCAAACTCACTCTGTGACCAAAATCCTCCTGACTGCAGGGAAGGCCAGAGCTGACCCTACATTCCCACCAAAGCTGCTGGAATCCAGGAGTGCTCTGAACTTTTGAAAATTAAGATTTTTAATGTTTTTAAAAGTGCTGCCTCGCTGTAGGGCATAACACCTCACAAAAATTATTGCAATATGTCAAACTCTGTATTAAGCACAGTGCTCACTTTCAACCAAAACCTTAATCATTTAAAAAAATTTTATTCTCTTATTTTTTAAAGAGAATAAACATTGCAGTGATTCAGGCCTAGAGAAGCTCTGTGAGGGAGGAAATGCTGGAGATTGAATACATTTAGATTCCCCAGCTGGAGCACTGATCCAGGTGATGAAAGACTGTTGTGTAAGCTCACCTCCCAAGCTGTTGAGAACATGTACATGCACTGCTGTTACCCATAGCCATGAGCTGGGAGCCACAGGGGTGAAGGGAAAAGCTCACTCCGGAAAAACAAAATATTCCAAATGAACAGTTTTAAAGGAAAGTCACTGAAAATACTAACCAAGTCACACAACAAATTAATTGAAAGTGGAGCATTAAAAATACTAATTAATATAAATGTCTATATAGTACAGTGTTTACAGATTTCAGAAGGAGGAAAGAATGTTTGCCGGAAAATTTTGTAATTTGCAAGGCAACAAGAGACACTGGCAGGTGCCAAGTCCCTTAGGGATAAATCATGGCCAAGCTTCAGAAGTCAGAAAGGAACATGGATTTCAGGGTATCTGCAACTAGGATCTTTGGCAGGATGTAATGTTTTTTGTGCCAAAGGGACACCTCTTCAGAACAAATTCTTTCTTTTAGAACTTAATTGTTAATGTAAAACCCCATTAATGCAATTGTGGCAAGAAGATTTATCTAACTTTAATGTCTTGACAAACTGGGTAGTACTTCTAAATAGCCTTTTTCAACACCTATGGAAACCCATCCAATCAAAAAAACCAACTTCCATTCCTTTGAGCAAATGAATTGCGCTGGCTGTTGGGGCACTGAACATTTACTGCAGCAGCAAGCAACGAGAAACAGGGTCCCAGTAAGAATACCACCCTAACCACACAGCTTTTCATCATGACACAAAGATAAACCCAAGTGAAAACCTTTCCCCTGAATACAAATATTCAGAGCAGGTTCCCAGGGCCATCTTCAGCTGTTGTCCTTGTTTTCTCACACAGACGTCACAGGAGTGCTGAGGCTGGAATTTTGTAGCTACCCTAAACATGAGATAATGCTATTCTTTCTAATCATCACTGTCAATTAGCTAAGAATTCCTGAAGTGCCACCCAAGCAGGGATGCAGAATAGAGTTCAATATATTCTAAATCTGTACTGGGGAACAGGAGTACTACATTTTCCTCTGTGCAAGTGTTTGTTTTGAGCATATGCACTGTCCATGTCCTGAATTCTTCATAAACTGTAGGAGTAAACAGTGCTGCATTATGGTGTTGAAAAAGTCCTCCAGATACCGTGTTTGTCTTTAAGTCATGAACAAAATTGATTTGTGAAGTCTGTATTGCATACTTTATTTTCAGTAAGAACCTGTGGAAGCCTACTTTTTAAGAAATGGAAGGAAAAAAAGCAAAGTCCTTGCTTGCAACCAAGTAAGACCTGACACAATTTCAAGTAAATATGAATGGTAAAAAGATGTTCTAGCACTGCATCATATCCACAGGTTGCAAAAGTTAGTAGACTGGAAAGGCACACCATTCCAAATCTGAATGAATGAAAGAGCCTTTGATTCTCAAGGGTTTGTCCATAACAATTCAGACCATGTTGGAGTTTAGAAATTTGTACTTTTCTATTAGTTTGACCCAAGGGTTAGAAAGTGGAAAAAAATTCTGGACTGCTGTGAATTTAGTAGAACTGTTGTAGTCAGCCATGTCTGGAGTGGGATTTTCTTGATTGTCTAAAACAACTGGAAGCAAATAGTACAGTCTGAAAGAAGGTTTAGTAAAACCAAGGAGAAAATTTCTCTTTCAGGGCTTAGAAAACACAGAAGCCAATTCTGTTGAATTGAAGCCCATCTTTACAGTCCTTTCCAGTGTGATAATTGATTTCAAATACCTTTTGGAAACAAGGGATGGCATCCAAAAAGAAAGGCTCTCTGGTATACCTGGCCAGCATATATTATTACAATCCAGTTGCTGAGGAAACGTTTTTGGACGCAGTCCTTTTTCTGACCTGAAAAATAAGATCAGGACGATTATACAGTAATTCCAATGAAGGAAATAAAAATTTACCTGGATATTTTATTTTAAAAGTTTCAATCAACAAATAGCCTCTAAATCAACAAACAGCCCCTAAAGCTGTTTGAAAGCCTAATAAAAAATTTCTGCTTAAGATCTAAAGGAAATCATCTCTTTTCTGTGGAAAGGGTTTCAGCTAGTGTCTCAAGGTCTGCTTCAGATATTTTTAAATCTCCATGTTTTAAATCTGCTTTACCTTGACAATCCTTCCCAAGACTATCCAGGAAGAGGTCCGAGTGCTCTGAGAATTCAGAAATAAAAAGAACTCTCCGAAGTGATTTTAGTGCTAACTTCAGCTGCCTCTGGCCCTCATCCAGCAAAGCACTTAAATCTGTTCTTCTCTTTGAAATTGGCTCAGCAATGTCAACAGGGCTTCTCACATATCTGCAGTTAAATACCAGCATATATTTTTTATGATTGGGCATACATGCATTATGATTATTGAGATCTAACTCCTCTCTATCAAGGCTTGAAGTTCCCACAGTAGTCACTGTAAGGGAGGGCCTTGTTTCATATTTCTGTTGATCATTACTTTTCTCTTCCTACGGACTTGTTTGGCTGGCCCCACACTGCTCTGGTTCAGGCTCCAAAGCTTCTTCGGCCCAGATTCAACCCTCTCAATCTAAACATCCCCTGTCAAGCCCTTCAATCACCTCCTCAGTACCCACACATATTTACTGCAATGGCCTGTGTCCATTGCTGGGGAGTGCTGACCTTCAGTAAAGTCACCGATGCCTTTTGCTAATTAAAGAACAACTCACCTTCTCTAGCATTGCCCTTTGATTTCTCCTAGAAATCCTTTTCTCCTTAATAGAAAAATGTCTAGATGATGGAACAAAGCAGAGTTGTCTGGTGACCCTTGATTACATAAAAATCTAATAGCTGTCTTTCAAGCTGGGGATCCACCTTTCTTGTTTTGTTTTTTTTTTTCCTTAGAATTTTGGAAAAGCTAATTGGGAAGCAATCACAGCCTAACACTTAATAGACTTTCACATTTCAATAGCAAACAATTTTTTTCTGTGTTCAAGAGGCACACTGGGCAATTTGCTCCCTTTCATAGAAGGTAGGTAGTTTGATCTTGGCTAGGGAAGAAGGCCGCAGTATATCACTTTTATTACCTTCTTTATATGAGAATAAATGTTTTATAAAAGTTCTGAAAATAATTTCTTATGTCAGGGAGGGAGAAACCTAGTTCTAGTACTCAAAATGCTTTAATTAGTTTTCCCTGAGTCTGTTTTCTCTGTTATCCCACTACAGCTGAATCAGTTTTATTACCCTGAAGAAATAATTTGCTCTTATTAAGACCAAGTATTCTGTTCAATAATTTAATATATTACATTCATCTTTAACGTTAAAAGGCCTGAGACAAAGTTCACTGAAATCAATGGAAAGTCTGCTAGGGACACCAAATGGCTTTGGATCCTTTTAAGGGAGTTTTAGTTTGAAGAAGCATCTATATTGTGGTTATTATGTGCAGCATATCTAGCTTGGATATTATTAGAGGTGTAATTATGGTAGTCGAGGGCTCTGTGGGGCCAAATGGCAAGTATTTGTGCAAGTCCTTGAGCAGGTGGAGTCTTTTTTAGTCTGAGTTCTTCGCTGCCATGGTTACACTACTACAAATACCTGCCCTTGTTAGCTTAAATTTAGTATACTTATGGTTACGCAAGTTGAAGTCACTCCAGTATAGCCCAATTTACTCTCCCTAGAGGTTTCTTGAGTTATGGTGATTTCATCCCTTAAATCAGAGATATATCTCTGCCTGGTTTTCCTTCATCACTGGCTGGATCACACTACTGCTTGTCAGCAGTCACCCGTAACAGAGTTTTCTCTAGGAGTATTGTCATTTTCAATTACAATCTTTTTTCTCCTTTCATTACTTGAAAAGGTTTTGATACTCCTCCTTTTCTGATAAGTAATTTTTGTTCCTAGCCACCTGTGTTTTCCTCATGGATCTGTTAATGGCAATAAATTAATCCCTAGATGCATTATAGCATGGTTGAGCACCATTGTATTGACAATTGAGCCAGAAAAGCCCTTCTAGCTCAGTTCCTTAGAGACTGAATATAAAAAGCTATCCTAGAACATCCTACACTGATATTAGGCAGTATAAAAATTGTGTTGTGTGCTGGAAATATTATTCTCCTCCAACTGACAGTGAAGCCTAATGTTTATCAAGTGTATTTTGGAAGCATCCAGTACCCTTGCTTATCGGTCTGAGAATCACGAGCATCTATTTTAATTTCAGGAGAAAAATTAAAATGCCATAATACACATCTTAAACATTTATTTAACAAGAGAGAAAGTCCCTTACCATGTTCATTGATATTCAAGAAGGCAAAATCTGATGTCTGTAAGTAATTGTACATACTCAACTATAGTCTCTTTTTGTTATAGTCTTGTATGTCCAGTTGAAATTCCTTCACCATAACCTACTGGGACATTATGGGCCAGATCCAAAGCTGGGTCAGATCAAGATTAATAGTTGAACTCAATGTTAGAAGCCTTTTCTATCCTAAATTATCCTATGGTTCCAAGAAGGGGCAGCTTGATACTTAGAGCCTCTTTTGCCTTGTACACTGTTTCAAAATGTAATGAAAGTTCCTTGAGACAGGCAATTGNGTTACAGCATTTTAAATCTGCCTAAGTTTCTTTATATCTTAAAATTTTTTTTTTTTTTTTTTTCCTTTTTTGAGGCTTGGGAGAATTTTGGCTAGACATAAATAATTTCTTCCTCTAAATTTTTTCACAAGTGTGAAAACCTTTAAGTTTTTAAGCAATGCCCTGAATCACATGAGGGAGGTGTAGAGTACTCCGACTACAAGAACTGGTATCTTGAACCCTGTAATTAATTTTAAAGTCATGGTACTGGAATTCTTCCACCATCTGTGTCCTCGATGCATGGACTTCATAAGTATTGCTACAACCTCTAAACGGAAGGAAAAATGAGGGAACAAATTGAGCAGTTATTAAGAGCAGAGCTATTTTCCTGATGAAACATGACTCATGCTGACAATGGAGATTCAAAGTACTCTGCAGATTTAATAGTCATAAGTAATATTTCACTGGTGATAAGTGATGCTTGAAAAAGATAAATTTTGAAGGGAAAGACATTCTGCCTGAGTTTGTTCAGACACTTGTGTGCCTTTTTTTCTTGGATGTCTTTACTACAACAGTTATAAGGGGCCAATGCCTAGGCTGTGGGGACACCTGAACTTAATTTCTAAGCCTAATGCACGTATGCCCAAATACATGGGAGTTTTGCTCCATACTCCTTGGACTTTTTTTTCTTTAACTTCAGAATAAAAAGAGTAAAGGAATATATTGATATGACTGAACTAATTAAGTGAATGACCCTGATACAACCAATTATTAATGTATATTCTCATTTATTTTGAAGGAGTTAAGGAAGACAACTCTTGGCAGGCAGATTTTTAACACTCAAAAAACCTGATGTGAAAGCTCAGAAGCCAAAGGAGGCATAGGCAGACTTCATGTCTATTCTTTGGGAGGTTCTGAAACATTATTCAAAAAAGCTCTTATCATGAGTGTATGTAGGTGAAGACAGGACTGATTATGAATTAACTATAATCTACCACAAGCCCATCAGAAGGCTATTGCTGGACCAAAGAATAATACCTCTTTAATGTAATCTTGATGGCGTAAAAATCTTTATCATAGTCCCTGCTATGTATGTAAGAACAAGTGAATTACGGTATAACTGCATTAAAGTAGTTTTGCAAAACTTCTCAGCTTTTCCAGAGGGTTTTAAAAGCTAATATCAATGTTGATGTAATATAAAAGAAAGATTTTGTCCTTACACTTTTTAAATGTGAAGTGTACGTTTGATATTCTTCATACAATACTGGTTTTTAATGAGGTAAAATCTGCACAAGGTGTCTTTTTCTTGACTGATAGAAAAGCAGCAGAAGAAATTAGTATTGTGAGAGAATATTATTTGCTTCTCTTGGCACTATCTTTTTGTCTTCATAAGTGAACCCTTTATTATTTTCATCCTTGCTCTATTGAAATCTGGGGGCAGGGAATACTTGTGGAGCAGGATATACCTCCAAGCACACACAGGTGTACTGAAAAGCCTTATGTGTGAGCTCCTGCAGTGATTCTTTAAATCCTTAAGCTAATCTATTGTCCATCTTCTCTATACCCAATGCTCTGTTCTTCTTTTTCTCTGTTTTCAAGTTGGACAATTCTATTTTCCGCTTCACCGAAATGAGAGTCAAAAGCCTTTGATTTATACCCCCAGTTCTCTCATTTACAGACAGTACCATTACAGGGATTTTTCACTATCCATTCAGCTTTCAGGTAAGGTTAGAAGTGCTCTGGATCTTGACAGCTGTGCAGCAGCAATGGGCTCAGGAGAGCTGCAAGAATGAGTCATGTGTTCTCCAGTGGCAAATGGGGAGGAATTTGTATTCTTGAGCTGTAAGAGGTGGTTTTCTCCTCTTTGTTTCAAAACAAGACTTATTCCTAGGTGTTCTAGCCAACTAAATTGATCAGCAAAGCCACTAGTTTTAGGTCAAGAAGAAAAGAAATATGTTTTGAAGTGCAAACAAATGTATCACCTCCTTTCAAATTTGAGGACAGCCACACTTCTGTCAATGTTTCTCATAGGTTGCTTCTCTTCCCTTCACCCCCACGGGCTGCTGGAGGAACTTCTGTTACCTGGGGTTCCCAGAAGAAAGTGGGTGCACCCCTTTACTCAGGTACTCCTTGTCCAGACAACCTCTTTTGATATGTGGTCCCCAGAGGCGTAGAGTGCAAGCTGTCCTCTGGCAGCTGTACTTATGCTATAAATATAATTGTACAAGCCTCTTATGTAAAGCTGAGAGCTCTTGGTGAACCAGCCTTTACTAGCAGTGGGCAGCAGAGTGTTTGCAGAAAGGGACAAGTGTCAGGTCATGTAAATGTGGAGAAAATCTCAGAGAGATGCCCAAATCCTACTGAGAGTTGATAGGAACTAAGCACTTAACAGGCCCTTTCTGCTCCACCATGCCTTGTCCTGAGACAGAGATGTGTTACTCATGCAGAACTCTGTGCTTCTAAGGTGTGGTTAATTCTTGTTAAAAATGAAAGAAAGAAAGGAAAAAACTCAACAACATTGCTTTCCACTGAGTCTAATCTGGTTCCTAGTTTATATTTTTTCCTAGATAGACTCTTGAGTATATTTAGAATATAAACTACAACAGAGAAGATCAGGGGGTTTTATTTCAATTTTCTGACAACCCCTGATTTAAATTCATTGCACTGATGCATTTAAAAAAAAATAATTTTTCTGCATTTAAAAGGGTTAAAAAAAAGTAGTAAAAGCGGTTCTGCTTTACGGGTAATGATAGCATTTAACAGCTCCACATGGGTGCCGTACTAATGCTACTATGCTGAGGTATATGGTGAGAAGGAAAGCAAAGTTTTTGCTGCTGTTCTTAGATGTTTTTTACAACCAACACTCAGCCAATCTGGGAATAAGATGGCAATGTCGCATTCCTTTATGTCCTGCTAGCTGTATGACACCTCTGCTTAATGCAGCCTACCTCCAGCACACTGAATATATCAGCTTCTTTCAGACACAGCTGCCAGAACTAATGTCAGGGAGGCAAGTGGAATACCAGGCATAGGCATATCTTCAGGCTGGCAGAGAAAAAACTCTTTCTGGATATTTTTTTTTGAGGACAATTTATTTTGTGGCATCACTATAGGGCAACAGGAAGGGTCAGAAGTTAAATGAGAGAGCAATTTGTTGACAACATGAGGAAAATGCTGCTAGTGGACTTTGAAGTGGGAAATGTTTCTTAAAAGCAGACCAGATGGAAGTTGATCATTTTGATGGGTGCAGGACACAGAATAGACATATTGTCAATTACCTAAAAGACTGCACAATTTGTCAAATATGAGTCAGACAAGAAGTGAAAGAGAAGTTATCCATATAGGGGAGTTCAATGAACAAGTTCACCCAGATGAGTGAATATCTCTAGCAAAAGATCTTACTTTAAAGCAATTTTTTTTCCCAGATAAAAGATTACACTTAGCAGTGGTGTTTTTCCTTGGTCTTGTTTATAAGGAAAATGTTTCCCAAGGAAATGTTGTTTAAAGACTCAGATTGTCTACTTATTTTTTGGTATCATGCCTTGCCTTTTAAATCAACTGGTGATTTTCTACACAGGGACAGAGGTCTCAGATGTGCTCACTTCCTACACAATTATTGCATACAGACAGTTTGATAGAGAGCTCACTGCTAATGTCTTCTTGTTGCAGTATGAGCACAAACCATATCAGGCACCAGTGAGTCTGTACTGATGCACAGTACAGCCCTGAGAAAAAAAAAGCCAGAGAAAGGCAGGTTTCATTCTTTGTGCTGCTTATGAACTTTTAGTTTTTCCACAATCTGCTAAATTCAGTAGCCAGTTTATGCAAAAAGATGATCATATTTATAAGAGGGCATACATTAACAAACAAATTTACTATTATTATTATTATTATTGTTTAAAATATTTGAAAGCTTGTTATGGTACAGACTTCCATAGGCATCTAGGCAGCCAAGGAAGAAATGGCCTGATTTATTTTCTATTTAAGTTAAACCCAGCAGTTTATTTACCTAAAATATTGTACTACATCAGGCCAGTGTAAATGATACTATATGGGAAGTACCTGACAGGTGAGCTTGTAATGTTGGCAATAAGCCATCAAAAACTTGAATCTATGTGGTTTTGACCAAAAAAATCAAGGTAAGTACCTCATAAAAGCCTAACAGATAAGAAACAGAGAGAGGAATCCTTAAGCATTTGTGTATTCACACATGGAAGTGGGAAGAAATAAATATGAGGGGAAAAAAGGTGGTCATTTGGTTGTGTCTGAGAGCCACACAATTAGAGATGCATAAACCAGCAAGATGAGATATTAGCAAAGATATCGAACAGGACGTCAATCTGACCTAGAGACAGTACAAACAAACTTAGTTTAGATCGCAGTAATGCTCAGCAAACAGAGCTCTGTGGCTGTGGGTGTCTGTGTGTGAGTGTGATACACTCAAGGAGTGCCAGATTGGGGTTAAACCACTGGCCAGTTGTTTATAACTTAGGAAATATTCAGCATTAGACCAACAAGAACCCCGTGGGATTATCCATTCAAGCACAATGCTTGGAGCATCACAAACATCTTTGCATAAAGCAAGACCAGCTGGCAGAAGGGAAGAATAGTTTTCTCTAATATTTGAATTTATTAGCCATAAAGAAAGGCTGACAAGAAGTGTGAGGCATGACTGTGTACAACAGGAGGCAGAGGTCAAACAAATGCTGCATACTCTGAATTCCACAGGAAACACCCCTCCAGAGAACATCAGCCAAAAGCCTCAGGGACTGTACTGATTAAAATGAAAGAAGAAAATACAAAGACAGAAGCAGAAGCAGTAGCAGAGAAAGCCAACATATTCTGAGCTGGCTGCTATCAATCAAGTTAGTACATTGCCCCTTATCATCTGGAAATTCAGTTTTCCCTCAGCAGAGCTGACTACAACTACTTTCCCAGTCTACAGCAATGGAAAGTTCAATCATCTCCAGAGAGCAAGTTGCAATCCCAAACAAATTATATAATTAAGAAATAATTTTCAGAGCACTGTTCTAAGTTGTTTGAGGCACAGCCCTATTGAAACCTGTCTCTAGGCGTCCTTAGGCTCTCAATGAGGTTTAAGGGGTTATTTAAAAGTATACATATTAGAGACCATGTGAATATGGCAAATATTCCACAATGTCTGTCCTAAGGCTACAAACCATCAGGCTATTCTATCTAGCAGAAAATAATAAAAGAGCCATAAAACTCAGACCTCACTGAAGTCAATTGAAAGAGACAAAAAACACAAACCTTCCAAATTTTGATGTGTTCAGTGATGTGTTTCAATGAGTGAAATGACTGAATTTTGTACACTGTACATTTTTATGCTAAAGCACACATCTAAAAAGAGAGGAAGCATAGGGAAAGAAGGAGTAAAGAAGAGACCTGAACAAAAAACCAATAACTTAGTCTGAGGATCTTAAGTGACACAGTGACAAGATCCAGATATGCAGAGCTGAAGGAGCTCTTCAAAGTCAGTGTGAGAAAACCACTTTCTACTCAAGACTATACTGCCCACAAATCCACAGTGGATTTTCTCACACACAGCCCAGACGCTGCAAAGTGAGTTGGACGTAGAGGGTGTGGGGCCGGGGCAGGTTTGGCAGACTGACAGCCTGAGCACACCAGCGAGGAGCAGGAGTTCACCCACCTGCCACTGGCAATATCCTCGGCCCGGGAGGCACCTCACATGAAAGCAAATGAGGTGTTAGCTGACTCAAGCAGTGCAGAGGTCACTGCTGATGAAAGACTAGCGAGCAGGAATTCAGAGGAGCAGCTTGACAGGAATGCAATGGCATGACAGGAGCCAAAGGAGTTGAGCATGCTGCCTGCATCTATTCCTGAAAAACAGAACAGAGGAAGGTGAAGAGGCTCAGCTGTTTTGCATATAACCTAAGGAGAGAGGACTCGGTGAAGGACTGCGGATATCAAAGGAAGGCTGTCCAAAAGCGATGACAGTGGCAATGTGCTTTCTGCCGAGCTTTGTCCCACCGTTTGCTGAGGCCATGCAGTCCTAGGGCTGTGCCCTGCAGCTGTGGGCTCTCGCAGCACCTCGTGTGCGGGCACAGGGGGCTCCAAGTGCTTGCAACCACAGCTCAACACATTATTGCGGGAAGGGAAAGCGCTGCTTGAACGCACGTGCTTTCTTGGAAGCAGGGGAAGCCGGTAGGTGAGAAAGAAAGGTATGAACAAACTTTTGAGCACACTTTTGAGCACACTTTTGAAACAGGGCAAAGCTTAGGTCTGCTCAAAACTTTTTTGTCACTTTACTGACAGAAAACAGGATTTTCAGCTAGTTTATATATTCATGAAAAGAGCTGATTTCTATAAAAATGCTTCATATTTTTAGGAAGGGGATTAGGAGAAGATGAAATTTTTCATGCAACTGAAAAGACTACAAACACTTCTTGATTGCACTTAACGTTGTCTCAGTGTAAAGAGCTGCCAAAATTTTCCCTATCACCTCCATGATTGAGTACAGAAATGAACCACAAGCCAACGAGATCTATTTTAAACAAAGCCTTGTAGTCAGCAGTGCCAAAATACATCTTTATCTTTAAAATAATAAATAACATTGACAAAATTTGCAAAAATAGGAACGATTTTTATGTTATGGCCCAGTCCAGGGAAAATATGTGTCAAAATACCTGAATGACCTTTTGAAAATATTTTGTGCAAAAAAAAAAAAAACGAAGTTGAAATTGAAATCATATCCTGATCCTTAGTTAGTGTCACTGTGTACAGATAAGAAAAAACCCACTTGTTCTTAGGTCTGGAAAAGAATGTAGTCAGTAAATACCAGATCCATTATTTCTCCTTTAACAAGCAGTGCAATATTTCAGCCAAGAAATCTCCAGCCATCCTCAATTGTTGCTAGCAGCCAAATCTAATCTAAAGACTGGGGACATGGATTAAAGTGGGATACAATTTCTGTCTTATCCTGAAGTCTATACCAAGAATAGCCTTCACTAGATCCAGAAGAACAGTTTATGGCTCCAGGACTTGAATACCTTCCCTGTTGCTCACTTACATGCTTTGCTTGCAGGAAATCAGGTTCCTGCTGCCAATTATGTTCATCATCATCACTCATCCACAGAGTCTTACTAATCTGAGAGACTTTTGTTACTCTGCGTGTGTGAGGCTACCCTGAGCTGGTGTTTAACCTCTTCTCTGCCAGGTCATGGCATGTAGTCAAAGGGAACACACATCTCTAGGGATATGGAGGGGCAGAAAACTGATGGGTGAATGGCTCAGCTGGAGATGCTTCTTCCCTGCCCCACCATGTTTTATGTCATACCTGCCACAGTGAGTTCTGTATGTCAAGGTCTTTTTTCTTGAACAGCACCTTTAATTTCCCAAAGGGTGTCTAAAAATACATAAACACAGGATTATTAATGTAGTGGTTTTAGTTTACCATCCTCACACGACACCAAACACTCCAGTTCTGAAATGAAGAGGTCTGTTAACTATTTTGTTTCTCAGTTAGAGACCAAGCAGTAGACTGTAACTGCTGTTACTGTGTTAGGTAGCTCTTATGCTGCCCAGCACACACCTCTGGGCTAGAATGGTGTTTACTGAGGGGTCAGAGGTAGCAGGTTTCTATAGGAAGAGACTGCATTATGTATGGCTGCAGTTCGGCTCAAGTCTTGGAGTTTGGCTCCTTTGAACTCCACTGTTGGCATCTCTTTCACTTTTAGACTTCTCTTTCTGAAGGAAATGTCCAGCTTCTTAAATCACGGCTGTGTTTCTTCCCTTGCTCAAAAAAGAAAGTGGGATTAGGGGGGAAATCATCGTCCTTCCTCGTTTTGAATTACAGTGGAATAATGCTTCCAAGAAGCCTTGCTTACTGGGCCTCCCAAATAACGCTGTCAGCAGGACAAGTGGGGCCCAGGAAATAAGACACAAATATTCTCAGGTGCATGAAATAATTCTTTCATCATGCTCAGTGGATCTCAACTGTGCTCTTTGTAAAAAACAAATATTGATTTCTATGTAGAGGGATATTTGTGTAGATAGATATCTGTGTAGGCACCCAAACCCATGCAGACAACCTTCATGAGGTATTTAGTGTCAGAAATGTATAAGCCCCTTTCAGTTCCCTTTTCCTATTCATATTTTCCTAAAGATTTTCAGTTGGTTGATCATTTTTTTTAATTTGCCTGCCCTTGTGCTTAGATTTGCTAACCCCTCAGGCCTGGCTAAGCTGGCTTTGGTTGTATTGCCATTGAGCATTAACATACATAAGATTATTCAGATACAAAAGTGTTTTCAAAGAAAGAGGCTGTTGCCATCTGATGACTGTGACAATTTAAAAGGAGGGAGTTCTTGCATGGGAGACAATTCCTTAAAAGAATAGAAAAACACAAGAAAAGGGCATTGTAGTAACACAATGACCAGCACGGGTCCTTGGTGAGGAAAAATAGTTAAACCAAAACTCTGTTAAAAATGAAGTTTGGTAGCTCCATTTTGGTATCTCCTCAGCTTTTGATGCATGCTGGCATTGCTCGCAGAGAATGAAATTTAAGTGAAAAATCCTATTTTAACCTTTTCTATTTGCAAAGGTCCAACCACTACCCCATCCCCATAAAATGATATGAAAAGGAATCCAGCTCTGAGGCTTCCTAAGCATGTGAATCCATTTAGCTGCCAGAACACAATGTTCAGAGTCCAGGCCCCAATATCTGCCTCTGAAATTTCCAGTTACTGAATTAAAGTGACACGGTCTGGGTGATGATGCTGATTTAGCTCATTATCTTAGGATGGTGATGCATCACACCGTCCCTTTATTCCCCTGTAAGTGGCCTTCTGAAATTTTACGATTCTCTTTCTTTCATGTTCTTTGGATTTGTTATATAGAAAGTTAGCTTGTTTGAGAAAAAAAAGTCACACTTTCCTCCAGGTGTAGAAGGTGTATTTTCCTGTGCCTAATTCCAGTGTGAAAACTGATGGTGGTTAACTGGGTAGAACCTTGATATGTCTCGTGTTTTGCCAACCTCAATTTTTGCTGTTACTCTGCCTTCAGGATTTCATTTACATTGCACCCATTGGCTACAAGTCTATGGTCCAGCATGTGTAACCCAAGGAAAAACAGCACTTTAAATCTAGTCTTGGAATCTTCCCACAGACTGTCCAGCTGTTCCGATTTGGCTTCTGTCCTCAGTGTTATTTTTGTGTACTTTTCATTTAAGGGTTATTATTTGCTTCTGTTTTGCTCTGATTTGCGGCAGATACCTGAGTCTGTTCACTTACATTTGAATGAGAGAATCCTTTCTATCTAGAATTATTCCCATTGCTGAGTGCACTGGAATCTACTTTCCTTTGCTTTGGCCTTATAATAGTTAGTCACTGTATTTTACTCTGGCTGCCTCATTTCTGGGAGCTTGCTTCAGACTCCATTGAGTTTATTGCCTACACTGTGTCAAACTACAGTTCATTATTGTCGTCATTTTATTAAAATAGTCTCTAAGTGCATCAGATTCTGAACGCTTGAACTGCAATATTCCACGGAGATCTACTTTATTTTTATATTGGTCAAAGCCAACAGTAAAGCTGCCATTAATAGCCAAGCTAACGCCTTTGTGAAGTGCTTCCATGCTTTTCCAGTGCCTGGCATTTAGTTGTTGGCTCTTAAATACAGTATCTCGGCCCTGGGTACATACTACTTTTGCATACCAGAGGTAAAACACACTTCTATTGCACAGGAAGCAGCATTAAACTAGCTGAAATCCAGTTCTATATTTAGAGCTTCATGCATTCTTTATAAGTTTTGTGTTATCTCTTCTGATCTGAAAAGGAAAGCAATGCATTTGGCCTTTATGCCATATATTAAACTCTAGAGTGTTAAATAGAAAGGGGAAAGGTGTATGACTCGATAAGTGATCCTTAATATGTAAAACACACTGCTTATGTTCTTCAGATCTGTGGGAGAGATACTGTCTGGTTTGTGTGCAGCACACCAATTCAAAACTGTGTGTATTTTAATGCCAAGCTCATAGGGATGGGATAATGAAATGCAGATTCCTGAGAACTTTACAGCAAAGTAGGAGAAAGTCAAAGAGAAACAGCATTTGTGGAGGCAAAACACAGAGCATCCTTTAGCATTTTAGCATTTGTGTTCTGTTGATATTTTATTGTTTCATACAGCCTGAGTAATAAAACTGGAACATTTGAGACCCTGTCATGCCTTTAAGTTGAACTTTTCCAGGGAAAGTGGGAAAACATGTGTACAGTAATGTTTATCTTGTGTGAGAATAACTGTTCATGAAGTATAGTCATACTGAGGATCTCATTATAGTGCAAGTGAAGCTTTTTAGATAATCATGTCTGGATATTTTTAATAGCTCTTGGTAATATCTTATCCCCTTCCACTCTAAGTGCCTTTGAAAACCCTCCAAGTGCTTCAGGAAAATGCTTTAGAGCAGAGCTATATGTGTAACAACTTCAGGTATTATCAAGAAAAACTTAGATAGGAAAAGACATTTAAACCTTGTACTTTCCAGTCTTCTACCATTAAGACCCACTGGTTTAACTGCAAAACTTATATGGAGGACTAAAAATATGCAACCTCCTTACCAAACCCACTATAAAGGAATTAATTCCATTAGGTTTTTGAGACAAAGTGCAACAGCTTAATCATTGGGTAAGGCTGGTGAGCTGAGTGTGAGGAAACAAAACCATGACCTCAATCACACTACCACCATCCAAGTGAATAAACTGGCAAAATCTAGTGTTTGAGGCCCTGGCTTAAGCAAACACAATCAAACTTCTAATGTAAGCAAAAAAAGTTATATTTCTTTAATAAGCCAGCAATGAGTTTAATCAAAGAATAGAACTTATAAGCATAATTTTGCTTCCATATCTTTTAGAAAGAATTACAGTCATAATAATAGATTCCTTTTCCCGAGACTGATTTTACAGCAACTCTGAGTAATTACATACATCTGGTGATAACTTTAAAAACTGCAGTTATAAAAGGAGCTAAACTGAAGACTACAGGTTCCCTGAGCTATAATAGATCAGGTTTGGAGCCATATCCATTGTGACACCCTTTAAAGGACAAATGCTGCTACAAATTTGGAAAGACTCAACTTCAAACTCATTTATAATGTTGTTATTATTAACATCTTAATTTCCAAAATGGTGGAAAAGCAGCATGAAAATTTTTGCTGCACATCTCTGTCTTAAGCTCAACCCAAGTGCAACCAGTGTTGTATGGTAGAAATTTCACATCACAGTGAACTTGACTGAACTGATAGTTGACCACCACAGATGAGTATTTACAGAAGTTTTCAAAAACCCCCTCCCCATATATATTTGTATGAAAACCTAATCTAAAAAAAGTGTGAAATATAAATTTTTCATCATACAGTTCAGAAATCTGTCAAACACTCTTAGCTGGCTCATTGAACTCTGCTCAATAATCCATCATCCTTGCTCAACTCAAATATCCCAGACATCTTGGTAGTGTCATATAGCTGTCATTTTTCAAGCTATCCATCAATGAAGAGTTTCCTTCCTTTCCCAAAACAGACATCCCCTCTCCCTTCACCGCCTTAAATTTCAAGACTGAAATTCTGGTACTGGATTAGTGTTGATGAAGAAATGGGGACCTCGGGAGCAGTGCTTGTGTTGATTCCTAGCTATTTATCTTGCCATTGTGCTCTTATCTGAATGCCTCACAATCTTTTGGGTATTCAGAACAACTCTGTGAGATAAAGTCACTCCTTTGGCAACTAGATCCAAAATTTGGAATGGCGTTTCATACATTTTATTCTGGGTCAGAGGCAACCAGAGAGAAATGGAAGGAGGAGGGATGTTACCAATTTTGAGGGCTCTAACTGTTCAAATGCAACACTAGGTCTGACCTCACTATATTATGAAGCCACAGGACTTGTAGAATCATAATAGATTCATTAAGGTTGGAAAAGACCTCTAAGATTATCTAAGTTCAACTGTTAATCTAACACTGCTGGGTTCACTCCCAACAGTGGATGCTGCTTAATCTGTATACCTGGCAGGGAGAGGGAAAGAGTTATCAGAGGCTCCCAAGGGAGACATCATTAGCTTGCCCAGACACTCAGTGCTACAAGCTTGAGCCATTTCCATCCTCTGTTGGAAAGGTGGGTCCCTGAAGAGACAACAACCTCAGTGTACTGTTGGACCTCCTCCTCTCTTGGCTCACCAAAGTGTGTTGTACATGTCTTGTGCCTCTCAGCTGTAGGAAATGCATGTGGACTTGTAAGAGCTGGCATCTCATGGCTAATTAGTCAGTTCCCTCATCCAAGAGAGCTGAAACCCAGGTGGTGAACCAAGGGCTCCCAGATGAACATTTCTGTCTGTGCCTCAGTTTCCTGTATGACGTAGTCCTTTGCTGCCAATGCCCATGGTATTAGACGTCCCCTGTCACACCCGGCATGTTTGGGAAAAGGGGAGGAGGATGTCAGGGAAAGGCGGTGCCACAGAGCTTAATTCCAGCCCTCAGTACTACTGAGGTAGTACATGCAGGCAGCTGCATACAAAGCCACACTGGGGATCTCCAGCAGCAGGATTCTCACCACAAGAGACGTGGCCCTCAAAAGTATCTTCAGCAGCTGTTGGGAAGCATGGAAGTTCTGAATGATGATTTTGGGGAAAAATGATTTTGCATGATTTGTTTGGGGAAAATACCGCTTGTGGCTTATGGGTATAGGGTCACACAAAAACATAATACCATAGCAGAGTGCCTGGGAGCCCAGGCTAGACAGGCCTCCATTTTCTGGGCTTATTTATATTTTTCTCACTTGAGTACAGAGGTGACTGGTTATTTTATATAACTGCTTACAGGATATTTTTTTGTATTTCCAAAAGGTACCAGAAATCATTTGAGGAAAGGAACAGAAAGAAAATCTATATGCCTTTGGGCCCACTGAATTTGATAGGAGGCACTGGGTTTTGCATGTAGGGATAGATTAGCTGGGCAGAATATCTGCCTTAAGATGCACATGTGCAGTACAGAAAATAAACTGGATTATGTGTCTGTGTTTGTGTATGTTTGGTGATCTGACATTCAAAAGATCTGCATAAAAATTCAGTCTTTGCCTTGTACCTGACAAGTAATAAACCCACTGTGAAGTCAGGACAAAATTCTTTTGCCATATGCTCAACCCCTGCTTCATGGGGTCATGGTTGTGGGTAATAAAACAGAATATAATTAAAAACACATTCTGAAATATTTGTTAGGGTTGCTCTTCTAAAGTACTTTCCTGAAATGCCACACACCTGATTAACATCAGTCCAATTACAGGACCCAGAGGGAAGGGAAATTATAAGCAATAATTTTAGAAATAGCCCCAGGATGCACTTTGTGTGCCTCTGAGCCAGGAAAACCCCAAAGGGCATAAGTCTGGAATATAGCAACTGGATCATCCCCAGGCAGAGCTGCAGCCTCACTGAAAGCCTGACAGACACACTGCAATGCATATATCACAAAAGCATCATCACCAGTATCACTCAGCCATTCAGATCTGTTTCTCAAAAATAACTTGAGTTCAGGAAAGAAAAACTGGCAGATATTTTTGGGGATAAATACTAAGTGTCATTGAGGCTCTGATTCCATATCCCATTGGAATGATGTCTTAGTTAATATTGTTTAATATAATGGCATTAACCCTGTTACTTCAATGGCCTAAAGAGAAATGTAAGTTCATAGAATGAGTAGTCCTGGGCACAGCCAGACTTGCAGAGGCCACAAGAAGACAACTATACAGACATTTTTGTATCTGTGGCCCCTGGAATAGCAGTCATTAGTAAGGACTGTGGTGACTTTCACTATGAAAGGAGATATTGTTTAGTGAATGTTTTCTTTGATGCTACCAGGCAGGGCAAAGCCTGCTTGTCTCTTTATGCTTATGCTTTCAGCTCTATTTGACAAATCAATACTGGAAGAGTTTTCTTCCTCCATTTTAATTCTTAACTTTCCTTGCTCCAGTGTGAAGTAGGATGGAGGAGAGAGAAAGAGGCACTCAGCATTTGAGTTTTGGAACCGGCTCTTGTAAATCTCAGCAGCCAGCTGGCAGCTGACATCTCCTAATGAGAATGATCCTTTTCTGCAAACAGCCAAGTTCCTTCTTCTGGGTTCTGCTGCTGCCAGCACTCTGCTACAGTAAGGCTCTCAGGGGCAAAAGATATGTTAGAAAATAGTAGTGGGAAAGAGAATTGTATTGCCTGCAAAGCTGTCAACCCAAATCAGATGTTAACTTCCCTCCTTGCTTCCAATTTAGTGGAACTAAGCTAAGGATTTGAAAATGTGACTTTTCATCAAATATGATCCTATTTATCACTCCCTAAGTTAAAATGTGCCATTATATTAGTGCTGTCTTGCTTTTAAGTTTTTAAAGTGAAAGAAAAATATCTTATTTTTAATAGACTGGAAATGCAACAGCATGAGAGTCATTTGCACCTAAACCACCTTCTCACTGCTCTCGACACACTCCACTCAAATCCACAAAGGCCTTTTTAAAGTTTAGTACTTGATAGCTTTTTGCGTGGTCAAATTGTTTTTTCCATGACACTAATAATTCTGAATTCTGCCTGCTGTTAAGCTTCTAACATACAGAAGCTGAACATATTCTTTATTTGTTTGTTTGTTTGTTTGTTTGTTTGTTTTGGTTTTTTTAAATTTTACATTAAAGAACAGAAGTCAGGGCTCCACAGGGGTCAAGTAGAGAAGTTGTCTGTATAGATATATGCCTCTTCCTTCTTCCATGTATTGGGTTTCCTTCAGCAATGCAGATCTGGAAGCATGGAGCATGACTTCCCAGACTTGCCATGATGTTTGGAGTTCTCCTTAGGCTTCAATTGTGGGAAGCAGGCAACTTTCCTGGGAAATTCAGCTCACCTCCCTTTTTCTCAAAGCAAATTACAGGTACTGCAGGTCTCAGAGAGCAGCCTCTGACATGGGTGCACATCTCCCAGCTGGAGACTGATGGCCGATAAAGAGTATAATTTATAAACCCTCGTGATCTTTAACCTAATATCATGGTTGTCTTTATGGGAAGTGTGTGAACCAGAAAGAGTCTACAAATTATATTTAAGTGCTTGGGTTTGGCAGTCCTGAGCAGACAGGTAGGCAGACATCTGATGTTTAAAAGACATGATACATAAGAGAGCCTCGGCTCTGTACACACAGCATAGAGGGGGAAGCTGGCTGGACACCCTGTGTTCTCTCTATATATTGTCAAAGGGAAAGAAATTCAGGGTAAATGCTCAGACTTTTTGATTAAATCAATCCATTGCCACTACCCAATGCATCTTGTGTTCTCTTTTATTGTAGCGTATTACACAGCAATAGTGGCTACCATAAATTATTTCTATTATCTTCTGGAGCTCTAGGTGAAGTAAGGATAGGGTGGTCTCATTACCTTCAAATATTTTCCTACTTTTTTTTTTTACTTCAATCAGATCTTTAACATCTTCTTGCATGTCTTTTATTTTGTATTTACTGTATGAGATGGTACAGAAAGTCATTCTGGAGATGCTTATATATTTGTGAATGATGTAAGTGTAGAGTCAAGCTGAAGTGGATACCTTGTTAAAATAAAATTGCTGTACAGGGGACCTACCTGTGATGGAAGAAATAGCAAAAAGTAGAGAGCAAGATTCCTATGTACTTTTGCTCTTCTGTGCCCTTTTCTCTATTAATCAATTTTCCTGCTGGGGAACAGGCCATTGTTTAATTTAGCGATGCAGTCTGCTAGCCCCGTTGTCAGGACCTGTGGACAACATTATAAATTAAAATCTCTGTTTGGGGAAATGGTGCAACAGGCCATAGGGTTGCTTCAGGCTCTTCAGGCACGGAAGGAAAATTGAGAAACTAAGTCATACCCAATCTTTCCCACTATCAAAGGAACATACAAATATTCTTAAAATTGCCCTCGTAAGTTTGTCACATTGAAAAACCAGTAATCAATCCTATATATATGTGGCCTGAAAATAGCGTATACAGGCACTCAGAGCTGCCCAAGTCATCACTTCTTTGGAGGTCTCTGGAGTTGCACAGCCTGTCTACTTTCCTCATGCCCAAAGCATCAGTGAAAAATGCTTGATAAAGTTATAAGCCCATTTAGGTTGGAGGCAGACAGTAATCCTGGCCAAGTGCCCATCACAAAAGTAAATGAGAAACACTGCTGAAAATTCCTGGCCATAAAATACACACACACACACAGACACACTCTTGGAAGAGACAGATAGACCTTTCAGCCTGTCCTTATCAGTTCAGTAGTTCTTAAGAAACCAGGCAAGGCTCAGCATCAGTAGCTGAACACCCACCTCCGAGGCCTTGTGTAGCAATTGCACTGTGTGCTTTATGTGGATGGATATGCCGGGAAAAAAAATATCTGCATATGGATCAGATGCCCACAGCCTGGCCTTTCCTGGAGGCACTTCCTGAATGTCCAGCCAGACACTGTGGTAGACAAATTCCACTGCTAATTCTCAAGCATTAAGACTTGCATCAAAACAAATGTGAATTCTTCCTATCAAGGCGGACTTGGTCTTGGCAAGAGGAGCACTGTGCCATGGCTGCCCTGTTGTGGCACAGCTCCCAGCTGGGCACACTTGGGTGTGGCTTGAGCACAGCTCCTTGAGGAGAACTTCAGGGTGGCTGCAATGGGACAGCTCAGGCCAGCATCACCTGAAGTGACAGTGACAGCCAAATGGGATTATGGCAGCAGCTAGACCAAATCCTAAACAACATTTACAAAAACTAAATAAAGTGGTTGGGCCCAAAGGCACTGTGTAAGACAGCATTTGGCAATTGCTCTTTTAAAGGAGGTATATTTTTAATGGTATTTTTATATCATGCAGATACTGCAAATACAAATTGCTCACTGGTGAACACTCATCTTGCAAAGATTCCAGCACTAACTGGATCTTACTTTCTCACATAAAAGGGATATATCACAGAAAAAATAGGACTATCTCCCACATGGTCAGGTTTTAGCAGAAATTAAAATCTTAAATATCTCCCATTTATTGCTCTGTTAACTGGTGAAGTTAGAAAGCCTGGAAATATGCCAGTTAGCAACTGGTGTGCAGGAGAGTCAATGTCTTTTCTAGTTGGTTTTAAAGACAGATCTCTTTAGCTAGGTAACCGTGCTCATGCAGGATTATCTTTTACAGAGTAGGAAAAAAATACATTATATATTTATCATACTATCACTTAAAAGTTGTGAATGTTTTGGGGTGTCAGCCAGACGGGGGCTTTATTTCATAAGGCCTGGCACAGACAGCAAGTCTATGAGCAGTCACAGGCTTTGCACTTTTAGTCTGAACAATTTTTTTCTGAAAACTATAGCTGCTGCACAGAGATTACTGCCTGAAAATCTCACTTTATTTTTAAAGGAGTATGTTTCTCACTCACAGTGCCTGGAAATGAAAGTTCTAAATGCTCCAGCACCAGAACACACATAAAAAGACTGTAAAATGAAATTGTCTGCTTTCATGGTGTTAAGTTGGTCCTGTGATTGATTGAGAAAGGAGAGGGTGTCAGGAAGGGAAGGTGTTTTTCAAGGTTTCTGAATGCAGGAGTTGGGCATTACGGCAGGTTGTGGTGCTTCCTCCCCATTACAAAATTTAGCAATTTTAGGCAGACACCATTTTAATCAGACCATCTGCAGCCAGAATATTGGCCAGTTTTCCAACACCAGCATCTGTGGGTTGCTCTGTCATGGCATAATAGAACACTGGGACCCAGGGATGTTCAGGGATGTTTCCTATGCTGAAAAATGCAATTCACATACCCACATAATTGTGTGTTTCTGCTCCTGTTTTTTGTGAGAGCTCTTTCTTCAATGTCCATCCTATGTTACTTTGGCTTGTGATGCAGTGTTTAGTTGCCACTCACTCAGAAATCACAACAAATCTGAGCAAAACATGTGCAATTCACCATGAGGAACACTAACCCATGTTTCCATCATGATCAAGACACAAAATAGCTTTCATTCACTCACAGCCACCTTCATTTCATCAGCTTGGACTTTTGAGTGGAGAAACCAGACTGACACCAATGAATCACACAGTTCCTGATGTTCATTCTCTGCATAATTGCTACCACAGCATTTCTCAGGCATGATGAGACACTATTCCTTTCCTGCTTTGAAGATGAGCCATATTGCTGTTTGCTGGACCTCTTACTTCAATATGCAGGCCCCACAGTTCAGAGAAAAACAGCTTCCATATGTTTTGCTTTCCGACAGACTCCCTTGGCCACCTCTCAAAAACATCTGAGTTATAGCCAGGCACCAAGCCAGGATGGCCTTCAGGTCAGCTGGTATGGACTCTCCATGACTAAGTCAGAGCTGGAGGAGGCTCTGGAGGTTGAAAAGTTATTTTTCACATAAAACCCCTTGTGAGGCTTATCTTGGAGTCAAATTCTGCTATCTGAGCAACAAGGTTAATCCAGTAAATTGGGCTTGAAAAGACAGGATTTAGGTAAATGAAAGGACATAGAAAGCTACAGCTAACAAATGAGATGAAAAACAGAGAAAACTCATGATATGTTCTTTTGGAATTTATGGCTAATTTCTTTGAAAGGAGAAAAATCTTTGAAAATCTTTGAAAATCTTTTGAAAAGTTTTTGATTGGTTTCTCTTCAAAGAAAACAGAATCATAGTTTATATTTCTAACAAGATCACTTTTGGAGCCTTTCAGATTTCAGATGCCTTCCTCTGTTCTTTGTTTGCTCCTTGTTAGTTTGTTGTGTGGTTGGGTTGTTTGGTTTGTTTGGATTTTTTCCCTCTCTTTATGTCTTTGTTCTGTATTTAACTGATTTTTCACTCATCTTTCTACATTTCCTTCTGGGCTGGAAAGCTAGTACTACCTGTAGACATCATTAGCCAGGTTCTCAAATGTTGACCTCAGAATGTTTTTCAGGGTTCTCTTAGAGTTCTTCATGGGACCAGGACACTGCAAAGAGCATGAGGCAATTGTGGAGCTGGAGGTGGGATCTCTTCTGTTTGCCCATCAGAATGAAAACTGGGAACACCCAACACCTGCAGAGACAAAGATGGACTGGAAAATATTCTATTCATGTCCATTTGTCCTAGGTTTCTGTTTGTTCTCCACCCTTGTACTAGCCATGTGTTTCCTTATTGTCTTTTTGGATCAGCAAACCAAGTCAAATATTGATCAGCGGACCTGATCTTTCACTCTGTCTCCACACTGGTAGAACCACAATTAGAGTGGCCAAGAGGACCATTCTATCACCACTATCCATGAATTTTGGATTAATGAATTGTAGGAATGCCATAGTAGATCCTGCCCTGCATGATGTCATTGATGTTAGATCGGTTTAATGAAAACCCGTGAGAAGAAGGGCACAACAGAGCATTCCTTCCTCTGGTACTCACTTCTCTTTGCTGTCATTGAGCAGTTTAGGAACTTCCACAGTGGAGACTGTGCTCGGTTTAATAGCCACTGATGAAAGGAAGCTGGATCAGTGCTGGGATCTAAGCAGAAGGTCCCTGGGTTTCAGTACATTTAGGCGCATGCTTAGCTCACATCAAGGGTGGAACCTGCTCTGCTTGTTTGTGAAATGACCTAGGGATCTACAAAGGTCTGCTCTCTCAAATCCATCACCTGGTGTCAAAGTGGGATTACATCCCCTCTGCCACAGCACACGCAGGCCAGCTGGTGAGTCACTCCTGTTTGCTCTCACACGGCTGAAGGCTGCTCCAGCAGCCTTTCCCCCTTTCATGGGGCAGGGTGTGGCTGTTTGGTTTCTTAGCATGGTCCGGTAAAAAGAGGAGCTGCCTGTAAAGAAAGGCACTCATTGTATCTTGTGTTTGCACTGAAAATTTTGAAAGCAATGCAAACAGGGACATCAAATATGAGCCATATGTCAAATATGGTCTCAAGTCTGACAAGTGTGAGAGAGAGATGACCTCTACCTTGCTGGATGTTAGCGTTGCTAACAGGACTAACATAACCTCTGTAGTTGTGCACAGACATCATGATGGATTTTCCAGTAACAAAGATCTTTTTTTTCTTTTCCAATTTAAAACACTGTGTCATTTAATCCCTCATTATACCCAGTGTTTGTCTACAGCATGCCAAACTGTACATCATGGATGCTTTTTCTTTTTCCTTAAGAAATCATAAAGGACATATGAGAAGCAAGCAAGCAAGCAAGTAAGAACATAAATAATCCAAAATTTAGAAAGCAAAGTCCTTCATTTTGAAGACATGCCTGGTAAATATTGGAAATAGTCTATATATCTATGTACCATGTAACTTCCACAGAAGCAGAACAACAGAAAGACTAAATCATAGTGAAGTTAGAGTGGGACAGGACAAATAATCACAAAATGTCAGCAGGAAAATTAATCTCTGTAAGACTCCAGATGTAAACTAAGAATCAAAGAAAATACCAGGAGCCAGACCATCTGTAGAAGATATAAGAAATGAAAAATGGAATAATCTCAAAAGGATGGTGGTCTAAGTATACATGATTTGTACTTAGTTGCTTGAGTGGCTGTAACACTGGTCACAGGGCTCTTCAGTCATGTAGTGGGGTGAGCAGGTTCTTTCAAAGTACACAGCAAATATACATGAAGACCTGCTGTTATGCTTGTCCTACATAAGTGAAAGGCTTGAGGAAGCAGGCTTTGGCTAAGCTTGCTCTGTCCCTCATACATCTCTGCAGAGCAGAGCCTCTGGTTCCTTGTGTCAGGAGCCTTGAAGGATGCTGCTCATTCTCCTACCAGGATTCAGGTGCTGAGCATCGCCTGGCATTGTTTTCCTCAGAGGACTATGATCCTACAAACTGTACATCTAATGATTTTGAAGAAGGAGCATCTGAAATGAGTAACTACTTAGGAATGGGTCTCAGACCATTCAAGACCATCTGCTATGTCAGGAAAGTAATTAAGTTTAAAAAGAGAATGAGCTAACTAGTAAGGGGGCTAAAAGCAATACAGAGAATCTGTTCAATTGAAGATAAACAGATCCAAGACAGTGGTCCTTTTTGAACTAAAGAGACTTTTGAAAATGATATAGATACTCAATTCTTCTGAAATTTCTGAAATTCTTGTTGTAGAACTGATCTGCTTTCAGGCAACCCTGGAATGCTGCAAGCATCCCTTTTTGGTTTTGGTGCAAATCTTTATTTTGCAGCTTCAGTGTTTAGGTGACCAGATGTAAAGAGGCATAAAGTGCAGCATCCTTTGAAAGTTTCTCAGTTTTACCTAAGATAAGCAGATACAGCTGTGCCCGAATTTTCAGTATAATTTGTACTTTTTTCTACTTACTACAGGAAATTCCTTGAATATTATAAACACTAAAGTTATCTAACTGCAAAGTGCCACTCTCATTGGCTACTGACAGGATTTTAAGGGTCTGTGCTGCATGTTTCCAAACCTCAACCAGAACCCTACTCATATTCAAATCATAGTCAATGAGCAAAGTCAGTTCCTTAAAGCAGACAAATGAAGGTTTCTCATCCTAGTCTTCCTTTACCTCAGTCTTGGGAGGACCCTGGGTCAGCTGTTCCTGAGTTACAAGAAATGCCTTGGCAATTTGGACGTGTCTGTCACAGACTATTAGGAAATTCTGACTAATGGAGGCTGCGCCTTCAATGTAGAGGAAAGCTGCATCATTGCTGACATCGCATGGGAAAAACTGAGGGTGAACGTGCAAGCCACCATTCTTTTTTGGGGGGTTCTGGGAGCTCTTGCACGTATCTCAAAATGCAGAGATGCACTGCAGCCACCGGGGCTGCTCACAACCTGCAAGTAATGCACCTCCTCCCGGCACGTGCAGGACTGCAGCAAATGCAGCTAATGTGCCTGCACTTGTTTATTGTTTCAGCCAAGTGCTGTGGGGTTAGAGAAGGAGTTGGCAAACTGCAGAGACATTTAAATCTGCTTTGGGCCTTGTGTTTGTTCATGTTTTACTTGGGCTTGCTCAGAGAGTTCTCCCCTCTTTCTGCAGCAAGGGCCTCGTTTTATAACAACACAGAAAGGCAATCATCTAGACTTGCCCCAGTTGGATTACACACTATGGAAAATGTGTTTAATTATGAAAAATTAAAGACAAGGAGGATATGTTTAGACTAAGAATGCAGACAGCTTCTTGGCTGGAAGCAAAGCTGAACAAAAAGGGTAAGAATTCTAGAACAATTGTGAAAGATTTATTTACATTTTTTTAAAATCTACACATGTTTTCACTTAAAGCTCTTGGGAGGGTCCTTTCAAAGACTAGGACTCCTGGCTGTTTGCCTTCATCTCTGCCTCTATTCCCCCTGCTTGCAACTTGAACATTAATATAGAGACCATGGCAAAAGAAAATGCATGTCAGGTGTGATATATCAAGTGACACAAAGTTCAGTCACAAGAAAAAAATTTTAAATTGATCAAGTACTGTGAGGCCTTTAAGTAACCCTTTTTGGTGTATTTTGCACAGTTCAGGCCACAGGGATTTACCAGAGAGTTTCTAGTCTTGATGCCAATGAGATGTAAAATATATAATCATAAGGTGTATTCCTTCTAAGCACTCACAAATCACAAAATGAAAAGAAATAATCCAACCTTTTTTCACAATTATTTTTCCTTAGGGCTTTTGTTTTTTGTTTTGCTTATTTGGTGGCTTCTTTTTTTTTTTTCACTTTTGCTTCTGCTTTCTTTACTATACCTTCAGTGTGGGTTACACTTAATCACCTCTGTAAAGCCAGTATAATTCTTACCCTACCTTCCTGACCTGCAGGGCCATTAGAACTGTTTATCACAAATGACTCAGCACAGTTTAAACAAGAAGAGAGAACAGATATACATGCCATCCTCAATCAGATTAAATGCTGGCTGCCCGAGCATTCTGTCTCAGTAATATAGGCCCCACAACCAATTTTCATGATAACACAGGAAAAAAAGGTCAACAGAGGAGAACACTACAGCAAGGGAAGGGGATGCTCTGGATTCCTTCAAGCAAATCTTCCTCCTTTAGCAGGGATGCTGCTCATGTCACAGAGCTCTCACTCAGGCTGCAGCTTACCTGTGGAGCAGAGGCAGGGATCACCCTACCTATGGTTTACCTCCCCTAAAGGGCTGTTATTAATACAGAGGCACCTTAGGCTCTGAATATAAAGGTCAGAGCTCTTATCCATAGCTGGGAGTCAGGACTGCAGGGCAAGGTAGCTGGAAGCTGATTATTGTCTGAGAGCTCTGTGACAGCCAGAAGAAGAATGACCAGTAGGCGGGGGAAGGGGGCACTGCCAAATATGTGATTTTGACACAGTGAGCTTCAGGAAAAAAAGTGTAAAACCCTCAAAAAGGGCTTTAAACTCCTTTTTGAGTATTTTGAAATTTCTGTTCTAGGATAGTGCTGTATGTCAAAAATAAATTCCAACTTTCCTAAACACCGCTTGCTTTTTGGCACTTGAGGTGTGCAGACTCAAGACGGCCAAAGAAAATTTCACTTGAATTTCAAATACAAGAGCAGATTTCTCAAAGACGTGGTAAAAACAGACAGCTTGAGCTTGTAGTCATTATGAGATCTCATAAGATTTGGGGCATCTTTTAAAGTAGCAGATCTATACCTCCATACTCATGCACCTGTAGCAGGGGCAGGGAAAGAGTAGTAAGCAGAACTAGGGCAGTGGTTTTGCTGGTGATCATAGTAGATACAGATATCTTTGATAACTAAATTCTACACTTCAAGCCCCGTGGAGTCAGGTAGCTCAGCCATCCTCAGCTCAAGGATGACTTTTACCATGAGTGGACTTAATACTGCAACTGTACCATGTAGTGCCATTGGAGTTTCTCCTTTAAGAACACAGGGAGGGCCACACCTTTAATTGCTGAGGAGAAATAATGGCAGCATGAAGTACCATCACAGTGCTGGTTTTGTCAGCCACCTCGATAATCCCAACCTGTGAACTTCCTCTCCCACCTCCAGGAATGTATGGCTCTGAGACAGAAAGCAGGCAGTGAATGCCAAAACAGGCAGGTAATCACTTGGCAGGGACTTCTTTGGCTTAAGCTTTGAGCCAGAAAATGGACATTTTCATGATAGTGGCATACAGACAGGATTCCTTGAGGGAAATAAAACTTGTTCTCAATCTCCTCACAGGTGACAACCCCATCTGCTTTTTGCTTTGCGCACCACATGCTAATGTCAGTTGTACCTTCAGAAATTAAAAATTCAATGTAAAAATGATTTTTTAGATATGAGTGGAGGAAAAAGCAGTAAGTCCACCATTAAATGATAAATAAACTGATTATAAACTGCATGACAGCAAATGTTATTGTGCGTGATTTGATGCCACACTGAAAATGGAAATATAAAGACCATTTTTCATTTTGGGAACTGAAGAAAAGAAGCAGGAATGATTCCACTGAAAAAATGTAGTATTATTGTTTTCATCCTTGCTTGCCTTGTACTAGACAGGAATCTATTAACATCAGTAAGGCCTATTTCTAATCCCCTCGCTAAGCCTCAGTCCTTGACCCAGGAGAATTTGTACTGAAGCAGGAACATGTCAATCATTTTGGCCAATTAAACACAATAATAAACATGAAGCAATGAAAAAAATGTGGGCTGTATTGCCAGGATAAGGAGAGCAGTGTCTACACATTTTGAAAGCTTGTCTAGATTACGAGGTTAGCTCAATGAAAAATCATCTACAGTTTGTCTCCTAGGTCCAGGGGATATTCCTGATCTATAGCTTATTCATTTCCTGTGCAGATGACACATGCGTTCAGTATGTGGCAAATGGTAACAGGATTACATTTCACACATATTTCCCTGACTTTTTGTTTCCTGAGTACTCCCCATGCTTCTGTAGTATGCTTCAGGCTAACAGCAATTCAAATGATCACTGGGTTTATCTGGGAGCTTGTGAAATAAATCAAGTGCTGTTTGCATGCAACAAGCTTACTAGATATGCTGCTAACAACGGTCTCAGCGATGCTCTCAGCTGACAAGGAGGTAGCTAAGAAATTTCTGTTTGATTTTTAGCTGTTCTCTAAGCTTATCTTGTAAATGGTAACACATTTTTGTTTGACATCTAAAAGAACAATGTCACTGATTTGCAGAGGGCATCAAAAGTTCTACTGAATTTTTATTGTTTTTATTGATGGCCTACTTTTCCTGCCTCTGCTTGCTCAGTGACCCTTCCACGTTAATTGAGTGGACCTGCAGCAGGGATTTATACCGAGCTCTACAGGTAAAGTAAATGACAGGAAACAGAAGCTGTGCAAAGTCCCTCTGAAGGTGATGTACATAACCCCCTAAAATGTACGGGCTCATGTTGCCATGCAATTAGGAAAGGAAATGTGAATTCTGAATAAATTTAGCAGCCATAAAATGTAAAACCACCCTGGGATTAGCTGAAGATCTGGGCTCTCTCTCTCTAGCAGTAGCCCAGCTCTGAGATGATCAGAATTCTGGGCGGAAAAGCCCACATGCAGTGTCTACACATCCATGGTGTCTCTCGGGGGTCAGAAAGAAAGCAGGAGAAAACGGGGCAAGTCTGGCTTGCTGCCAGCTCACATTTTCATTTTGAACAAATATGTGTAAAGAGTTTAGATGGAGTCCCTGAAGACAGTGTTTATCTGCTCAGCTTCAAAGAAAGCTGCCACAGGAGGACTGTGATGAAATCTGGTGCAATTATCCCTTTCGAAGACAAAAAA